>VMBQ01008718.1:0-20218 GCA_007657795.1 Dreissena rostriformis
ACAATGTATATTTATCTGAAACAAGAATGATGTGATAAACATTTGTTCAGATATTTCATTTGAAACTTAAAATTGTTCCCCAAACGTCGAAAGTAGCCGAACATACATTATCGTGTATTCGTCGCTGGTCCCATTCAACTGAAGGTCCGTCAATAAAATCAAATGATACACCATATGTCATCTATCAAATGCAGTATGGCCCAATCAATGTGATCCATATTTCACGACTTTTCATTTCGTTAAAACCGTTGTTGTCAGGCGAATGGAGTCCAACCATGCGAATATGACGTTAGTTATTGACGAAATTTTCTCCATCGCAATTTATCATAACACTGGCTCTGTTTGTAATATTGGTTATTGTTTGTTCTGTATTCGATCTCAAGAAAACTATGAACATTGAGTGATAATACAGTAGCAGCCACAAAGAAACCAACAGTTGATGTTTCCAAACAGGCTATTCGTGAAGAGATCCAAGGCCGAACCCCACATTAAGTAACTACTACAGAACATAATATATGTCATATTTACGATTAAAAAAATAAAAACGCACAGATTAACACTAAAACACGATATTCTATAATGGACACATCGTTTAAACGCAGGCAATTCATCATAAAACTTGATAGGCTATAATTTCTGCAGACTTTTTATCTTGATTTATTTGAATTACTTTCGACACTGATGGACATGAATATATCTTCAAGCAGATTTTGCAAAGTAGCGACGTCAAAAAGAAGCTGGGAAGCTGATAATGTGATGAAAATATTGACTAAAAGACTGATAAAAGGAATAATTTATCAATAAGTATAAGTGTTTCGGATATGCGCTAGTATGTTTTTCCTTTACATGTTTAAAAAAAAGATCTGTCTGAAACAAAGAAACACCGTTACAATTATTTTAATTGCTTGAGATAAAATGAGATAAAATGTTAAAGTGTTTGAAAGCTCTATACAAAATATTTCAAATGTGTTGGAAGCTGGTATTTGTAAAAATCCTACTTAGTTCTCTCTTAGTAATGTTCAGCAATGAGAGTTATTTTACTGAAGAAAAACAACTTAAGTCGTGTGTAATATATAATACATTTAATTTTACAACGTTGACAACGTGTTAACAAGGTCAGCAAAAGATATAGATTATCAGTTTTTGAATGTTATGTATGTGTTTTCAATATTGAAAAGATGTATTATTGCGCTGCTGCGAGTAGCACATGTTGCGAAATGCACAGCGCTTGATCATGATCACAATGCATTCCAAAATCGCACACAATTTTTATCGGACTTTCACATACATACTTGTTTTCGTAATCATTAGCGCATTTGTCAAAATTGCNATCATACCTGTTACGCAGCCATAGAGAAGATGTTGTATCAAAACACATAGCCATTTCGTACTTAAAAGAGGTTTCCACATATTGAATTGAGTTTCAGGAGAAAAACTACATTTAAACGAATATTTTCCAGTGACATACTACACAACAGTTCTAGAGTAATCACAACAAATACGATCCTAAGTTTTTGATAACAATCTCCAGTGATCAAGAAGCATAAATAACCCGCTTACATACTCGAGTCAATGCGAATTGTGAATCGTTCTTTAGAATCAATACGTTCCCCCGCACTCGTACCACGAGCAATTGTTTTCATTTGAATGTGTCTAAAGCGTCCACGTTTGCCGCATTGATAAAGCTGTTTTGTTAATTGGTTTCAAATATCACAATTAAAACCATAGTTCGTATATGCGTGAATATTATATCTGTACATATCGGAGTTTGCTGATCAGTTTATGGCACGTAGAGTAATGAGAGGGCAAACAGTTGGGAGTTTTGTTGTGTTTTCTCGCCGCTATTTGCATACTTAACTGTGCAATTTAAACTTGGGTTTTGTCAAATTTCTATTCAATACAATATTTTAGTTGGTCTGTTGAATTTTGAAAATCAATGAATACAATTAATTACCACACTTTGATGTTTATATATGTGTCGCCTGTCATTCATCACAGCTGTATGGTCATGTGATACATATATGGGAACTGTTCAAGGGATGACAGAGCTGTTTGTTAGCTTGTAACAGCTTATACACTTTCGATAAGCATAATACTAGTTTAGACTGTTAAATTATATCGGCCTTTTTGAAGCGTGTTCTGTATAACCATTTATATTGCTATAAGCCAATACTATCCTGTTTTCTTGCTTTAAAAAACTTTCGCTTATATTGAGGCATAATGTTGATTTAACCGTAGTTTCCTTGAAACAATAAAACAATACTAGAAATGTACATTCATCCAAGTAAAACCCACTTTTTGATATTTTGTATGCATTATGTTTTACTTTCATGGTATAATAGCATTCACATGCAGTATTGAAATCGGTTTGTTTAAAATAGTTTATCGTTCAGGAAATGGCGAATCATCAATAAAGTTTACGAGTATCAATTAATTGTTGACTCTTCTTAAACATGAATAGTGCNTTAATTAATAATACTGTTTGCGGTTTTATCATATTTGTTCACGATGCATTATCATATAAAAATATAACCAGGCTAGAAGACTACTGACAAACACAAAAATGACACGCAATTCATTAGGACTTTGGATTTTATTTAAATTGAAACTAGAGCTTGCGCTCTAGGCCGACGCGTAACCCCACGCCGCACATGGATGGTCGAGATAGACCGTGTTAACATTAGGAATCTTCAGTATTAAAGTTAAAGTGACGTCACGTCAATTGGTAAATAAATGAAGAAGTAATGTTAGAACAAAATTTCGGGCCCCATAATAACCCCATTCCCCTCTGTTTTTCTCCTACACTATTAGCACTAGAACCTTGAAACTTACACACATGGTAGCTATGAGCATATGCGCGACGGTGCACTATTTGGAATTTTTATCTGACCCCTGGGTCAAAAGTTATTATCATGTGCGTCGCATGTTGTTAGTAAAATTAGTTTTTTTTACCCATTTTACCCATTTATTTACCCATAACTTTTGACCCAGGGGTCAGATCAAAATTCCGTCACCGTGACCGTCGCACATATGCTCATAGCTAGCATGTGTGAAAGTTTCAATGTTCTTGTGCTAATAGTGTAGGAGGAAATATGGTCCGATCAACAACAAAATGCGGAGAGCAATACAATATCCCCGCGCTTTTAAAAACGTGGGGATAATCTAAATCGAATGCATTGTAATACACTCTACATTCATCATTTGTTTGATGAAGTGGTAAAGTTTTGTATTCGAAATTCCTAAATTTGCAAAATTGTATCATGTTAATAAGCGGGTCAAGGGTATTAATTTCGGTGAAACGATTGTTAGTGCTTACTAACCTACAAAGTAAAATGTAGGTTCCGCCCTAGAGAGTTGCTGGCTCATTATCGTTGGGGCTGTGTCGAAAGTAAGTGCTTCGATGCATTTTTGTTCAAAAGACGGTCCCTTCGACAAAGCGGTTGGTGCACATTTATTTATGTTTATAAAATGTAAGTGCCACGTTCACCTACAATGTTCATAGTCTATTCATCATGACCTCGAGAGAAGCAGCCTTTAAACATTAAATCACACTCATAGTACACTCTAGGTCACGTCCGAGAGAACGGTTTGCGCGTATCACTTCTTGGTCTAACGATTGCAAGTTCTTTGAAACATACAAAGTAAAGAGCACGTCTCGTCCGAAAGAGGGGCTGGTGCGAATTGATTTGCTTGTAACGATAGTTAGTGGCTTGTCTCTCGCCCGAGAGAGCTGCTGGCGCGTACATTAATTTCATCAATTTGATCAATGATTGTAAGTGTTTCACAGCATGCAAAGTAAAAAGTAGGTCTACTGCGATCGAGTCGCTGGCGACGCGTGTATTAATTTGGTGTAACGATTAAATTGTTATATTCCACTTAATAATTGTGTGTCCCTCCGAGGTCGAAAGTAAGACCTATTGCAAAAGAGTTCCAGTTTTTTGCTGGAATTAAAGCCATTTAGCACTGCAGTTTTTTTCCTTTATCCTGTGTGTGTCTGCAACATTTTGGTGCCAAAGGGTGCGTATCTTGAGGTACTTGGATTTTGACGAAATTGCACTGCGGAAACCCAGTTTTCGGAGAGTTTCTGCATTCAGGTGAATTGCATTTTCTTATAAGTTACATAGCATATCTTTTGATTGCATTTGTCGAAAGAAGACACATTCATCTTTAAACTGATAAGAGATTTTCACGATCTGAAAAAGGAAAGGCAATGAAAAGGCATTGAAAGTTGTTCAGTTTATAAGGGAACTCTTTGAGAATTTGATTTCGAGTAATCTACCCAAAAGTGATTCGCAACCTGAAACATAAAAGGTAAGTCAAGCCGGAGATAGCGGCTGGCGCGTATTAATTTGTGTGTTACGAATTTAAGTTCCTTTAATATGATGGTTGGAGACGTACAAAACGTAGTATTAATTAACAAAATAATTCGAAAATCAATAATAACTTTTCGTAAAAAGTAAATACTAGTAACTTGCACACTCACTTTGTTGTAACCATTTGGTTTAATGGAATAAGACAAATTTTAGTACCAATGTTTTTTAGTATATTTTATACCAATTAAAAAAACACACACACACACAAATCAAATATACCGTCACAACATTCAAAATAAATAGCTTATGTGAATCAGAATTGTAAATCATGAAATTCGTCATAAATGTCATATGTTTGTATTCTACAACGCAAAAGGCGTCGCGCGTAACATTTACAAACGTCGTCACGTCACATATACATGTACTTGCAAAATAAAATGTAACTGTCAAAAACTTGCCTAAAATTCTTAAATGAGAAAAGCTGGTCAGAGTATAATGCAAATTATTTAAATCAAACTTTGAATATCCTTACCGTCTGTTGAGTGTACTGCTTACACCACTTACGAAAACTTACGAAAACAACAAGAAAAGCATAAAACACATGCTTGAGGAATATATTAACACCTTCAGTCTTTTTTTATTAAATGGGCGTTCTTCGTAGATAAGCAAAACGACGATCCAAATGCTAGACATTCCAACAAGCAAAACAAGCATGACGTTTAACTATTAATATTTAATAATAAAAAAACAATAACAACAGCATGTTTTAGCTCTTGAGAATTCAGTTGCTTTAAGTCATATGTTAAATATTAATTATAATCATACGTCTAGACGCCGCAAGTTTGAGCCTCGACAGAAGTTATACTGTTTTCTTGTTTAATTTTCTAGTATTTTTTAACTATTTTACTTGATATGCGTCTTGTTCGCAGTGCGACTTGATTGTCCGGGACTCTATTCCCACTAGCGTTTGCGTACACACTTCCAATACCCTTTCTCGCCTTTTCTTAATTTCAGATGAAATTGCATTATTCTTACATTGCAAAGATTAATTAAGATAATAGTTTATAAACTTTATTTTTCAGTAATACACGCGTTTGCTAAAGTTTCGATGAAAAGCTTTACAAACGCTTGATTACGTTTACCATTTCGATTGATGATCTTTCATAAACGAGCACACATTTTTTTTTAATTTCTTAGTCAGGGGTGTTATTTTGCTTGTTTGAATGATATGCATACATTCTTTTCTTGAATCTACGACAATTTGTTTTGAAAATTGTTATTTGCCATAATGTGAACAAGTCCCTTTTAATCATAAAATAACAATAATAATGTGATATGAATCAAGAATCATCACGTAGTATGTAATGGCCGCCGGGATATAATAAAGCTATGCTTGGACCCAGTCATATCTCTGAACAGTGGTCGCATTTCAAGATTTTTAAATTACATGGTGGATTACGCTAATTCCAATGCCCATATCAAATTTGCAAGTAATAGTATGTTTTCATTTTAAAGATAAATCAATGTTTTCTCAATAATCGCCCAAATGCAGGCACCCGTGAAAAACAGGGTTTTCTGCAGTAAAATTTTGACAAAAGCACCATATTACAATAAACGCACACCAAACTTTGATCTTTCAACGTAGTCCCCAATGAAATGCACCAAAATATTGTAGACACACATAAGATACAGGAAATAAACACGCGATCGCGAAATTTCGTCTAAACCAGAAGAGAAAAGAGACTCTTTAGAAATAGGCACTACAAAGGGATACACAATGATTTAGTGTTATGCAACCTACACTCAGTATTGATTCTCCCCAGGAAACGTCCGTTATCTTGATTCCGAAAAATTTCGATGCAATCGAGCTAAAATCAGTAGATCCACACTAAAAAATACAACTCTGTTGATCAAAACGCTAGACTTACANTCATCCAATCAATGTGACCCATATTTCACGACTTTTTATTTCGTTAAAATCGTTGGTGTCAGGCGAGTGGAGTAAAAGTATGCGAATTCGACGTTTATTAATTGGCGCAATTTTCTCAACAGCCATATATCAAAACACTGACTCTGTTTCTTATATTGGTTCGTGTTTGGTCTGTGTTTGATCGCAGGAAGACTATAAACATTGACAGATAATACAGTAGCAGCTAAATAAACACCAACCGTTGATGTTTCGAAAAATTATATTCGTGAAGAGATACAATATAAAGAAGTGAAACTCCAGAATCTGCAGCAGTATTGCATTTTTATCATACACACCTTCGTCTTCCTTTATTTATGGCAAGGAACCAATTGCCAAAACGGTACAGTACGGCACAAAGCGAAACAACATATACACATAGTAGAATAAAGCTGGGAACGGTCAATGCTAAGCACTGGGGATTAAACCGGTTATAGAGCGCTCAACCTCACACAAGACCGATCCCAACATTAAGTACTACTACAGAACATAGTTTATGATATTTGTACGTTTAAACAAATTACAAACCCACAGATTAGCTTTAAAACATGAAATTCCCTAATGGACACATCGTTATAGCGCAGGCAATATATCATTAATCTTGATACGGCATTAATTTCTACAGATTCTCTTGATTTACTTGAATTTGTTTCGACACTGATGGGCATGAATACATCAGAAAGCAGATTTTGCAAAGTAGCGACGTCAACACGAAGCCGAGAAGCTGATAATTTGATGCAAATAATGACTAAAAACTGGTAAAAGGAATAAATTATCAATTAGTATTCCTTTCGGGTATGCGCCAGTATATTTTACCTTTACATGTTTTTTTTTTTAAACTTCTGTCTGTAAGAAGGTAACCATTTTACAATTTTTTAAGTGTCTTGAGATTAAATATTTAAGTGTTTGGAAGTTCAATACAAAATAGATCAAATATGTTTGTAACTGGTAATTTAAAACATCCTACGTAATTCTCTCTTATATATGTTTAGCAATTACCGGTAGCGTTATTTTACTGAAGAAAAGCGTTATTTTACTGAAGAAAAAATACTGAAGTATTGTATGGTATCTAATTCATTTAATTGTACAACTTTGGCACGGTGTGAACAATGACAATTTTCAGCGAACGATGAGGATGAAGCTTTTATTTTTTAATATTATAGTTGTTTTCAAAATTAATAATTTGCATAATTGCGTTGCTGCGAGTTGCTCATGTTGCGCAATGCACAACGCTTGATTTATAATGATCAGGCTGCATTAAAAAAAAACAATTGTTTTTATATGACATTCAAAACGATACTTTCATTGTTATCATTAGCGCATTTGTCAAAATTCCTCTTCAAGTATTCCCACAAAACACTGCAATACATTACGATGGGGGTGATTTGGGGGGGGGGGGCTTCAACGCAAGAAAACAAGATAATTTGGTTATCAAAAGTAAAGTTAAGTTGCCATTTAAAATGCTAATGCATTAGCTAAAATCGAAATTGTTTTGAATTATTCTTTGTTATTAGCTTATAAACTAATGTCAGGCTTTATAACCGCGTTTGTCGATAAACAGCGATACATCGACTATTACTTTCGCTTTAAAGTGTAGTTTAGACTAAGAGTACTGATATATAAACAACGTTTAAGGGATTTAGATATTCTAAATGGACAAACTTTCATAACCTGCTGAGGCAATGCTATATATATTCGTTATGTATTCGTTATCCATTTCACAACTTTTCAATCGCATGCCAACTTACTCATCGGATACGTTTATTTTTCATTAGTTTAATCCTTTTTAATGGTTAACATTTCAAGTTCGTCTGCATTTCTCAAGTTAAGGTTAACTACATGAATATGTGCGTGTACGTTCCTAAAACTTTCGGCCATAACAATAACCACATGTCAAATACAAGAAAGCTCTGGAATTTGTTACCCATTGATTTGTATTTATTTAACAGTTTCAAGTTCACCAAATTTTCTTTCTGCATGCAATCTTCCGATTATTTACTTAGAATCAAATTTATTTACGTGTCGTTAAAACATAAGCCCATCAGTTATCATTTAAGCAAGTTCAAAAATGCACGAAACGTACATTTTAGGGNTACTGATACCAAACTTAGAGTACGAAGTATAATTAAATACAGTTACTCTTTAAATCCATTGATTTTGTCTGTTGTTTATTCACCGAGACAGTTTGTCCCTCTCCCAAAGTTTAATATTCGGAAGGTTTATAAATTGCGGTCGCTTGAGTAGGATTCGCGTTACAATATTGAAGTCGTTGTTATTGCAAGTTCGGGCATATAGGAACAACATAAACAATGAGACATCGCTAGAATATAAATTATTTCTTTAAGGCAAGTATTCATCTCCCTATAACATACGGGATAACAAATACGAAAAAACAACACTAACACAAATGATTAAAATTCGGGTCCGTGGCCCTGGAACCGCCCATATAATCATAGATACTTGGCAGTTGACGTTACGAAACGTGTCGTAACAGCATTGTCTTAAAATCTTGTTAATTTACGTATATACATACAATTGTATTTATTGCCAGCTTACTATAACAGTATTCCACAGCGAATTCTGCATTTTTTATTCACTAAAAAGAGTGTGTTATATCTGGAAAAAAGTGTCCAGTAATCGGAAATCAAAGTGCCATTGCCATTGAGATGATCGGTAAACGAAGTGCCCATGTAAAATGTGCATGCGACTCTGAAAACATTTGAATTTCCTCAAATACGTTAGTTAACTAAAATGTAACATGTTATAACATTAATGGATATATTTATCTTTTATTTCGAATAGTAAGCACGTTATTGATTTTTTCCAAGTATGTTTAGTTTGTTGAAATATCTACTGATCATCCAATTCAAGATGATTATCGATATAATTTTATCTTTTTTTTTTTTTTAATTNGAAATGGCTGGATTGTGTTCTTTCATTTTCGATCCTTTCAGGTAATCAATAAATATGGACCGCGCTCTGGACAAACCGGGGTCAATGCATGTGCGTAAAGTGTCGTCCCAGTTTAGCCTGTGCAGTCCGTACAGGAAAAACAGGGACGACAATTTTCGCCTAAACTGGATTTTCGATAAGAAGAGACTTCATAAAAACAAAACATGCCATAAAAGCGTGAAATGTCAAGGAAAGCCTGTGCAGTCCGCAGAGGCTAATCGGGGACGACCCTTTCCGCCTACATTGGGTTTTCGCTAAGAAGAGACTTCCTTTTCACGAAACATGCCATAAAAGCGTAAAGTGTCGTACCTCGTTAGACTGTGCATACTACACAGGCTAATCTGGGGCGACACGTTAGGCACATGCATTAAGCCACGTTTTCCCAGAGCGAGGCTCATATATTATACCTTACTTTTCCATGCCACGCCACCAATACACATCGCATTCAACAATCAAATTTTAGAAACCGTTTTAACTGCTAGCTTTGTATTCTGTTTCCTTATCGTTCTAGTAGCCGGACTGTTATTACTTCCAAAATACTTTAATATTATACAGTACAGAACGTTGAACAAATATTATGTGTGGATAATGTTTTGTATCTGTTTTTTTATTATTTGAAGTACGAAACTTTACAACGCCTACAGGCGCATTGTTTAAGAAAAACATTTTTTTGCGAACGTGATTTGAAACCATGTAGAACAGACAAACAATATGTTATTACCAACATAAACTTAAATAATTTATCTATAATTGACCATTTATATAAACAATTTGATTGGTCACAATCGTTTTTAGTTGTTTTTTTTAAATTATATTTCACTCGTCAACAGAACGTTTGTTGTGGATTGCATTTGCATGTAAACAGCTCAAACAGGATACAATTTAATTTGTTTATGAACTGAAATCGAACATCAAAAGGTGGAAAAAAGATTTCAGTATAAGATAAATATATAAATAATGAGTACATGTTAAAATTACAAAAATACGCCTCCAACATATCATATTACAAAAATCCCCTACTTAAAGCTTGCTTCATTCATTGGAATAGAGCCAAGCAATATTCATATATAGCCACAGCTGTGCATCTTATTTGAAACGTTTCATGCCATACTGATTTATACAAGCAGTGAATTTTCGATAAAGGTAAGCTTATTTTTTATTGTTGTTATAACAACTGTTTACTATTACGGCAGTGTTACTGAAACTCTGCCGACGTGACGTTTAAGATTGTTTTTATTACTGCCGATCCGGATATCCCCCCGGGTTGGGTTCCGGGCCCTTCTCCAGATTTCTCGAAATTTGGTTGGGAAAATAGTTACGTGGTTGACTTGTTTGTATCAGACATTTTGTAATGATTTTTGTGTGTGTGTGTCTTCATTTTTATCGAGTNCTATAACGGCAGTGTTACTGAAACTCTGCCGACGTGACGTTTAAGATTGTATTATTACTGCCGATCCGGATATCTCCCCGGGTTGGGTACCGGGCCCTTCTCCAGATTCCTCGAAATTTGGTTGGGAAAATAGTAACGTGGTTGACTTGTTTGTATCAGACATTTTGTAATGATTTTTGTTGATTGATTGATTGGTTTATTTACCCTCGGACTTCGGTTAAAAACCATTCTCCGAGCACTCGGCTTAACATAAAACTTTGCGGTAATAAGGCAGTGGTCAGCCCGATTATACTGGGCTGAGCCATATANGTAATTTGTTTGTAATAAAGAAAAGCTTAAACATGCATGAATGGATTTTCGAAGGCGTTTCAATTGTGTTTTGTCGGTATCGAGCGATTTGCTGTGGAGTCAAAACATATTGAGACAAAAGCTTTTAGAAATACCAGTTGCAAATATGTGCAAATTAAACTGTACGGCGTTGTGCGTCATGCAAAGCTGAGTCACATGAAACCGCGAATAATTCACGTGACTGACGTGATTTTTTTTATTGTAAAATATGTAAGTTTTGACCATGCCTATTTTATTACAACATTCCATTACATGACGACACTGATTAATCAGAGAAAAAAAGCACCGATAAAAAAGTAAATGAAGGGAAAGATGGTCAATATAAGCCCAAGCGGGTAGTTCGAGTGGAAGAAAAAAACATCAAACTCGTGGCGTCGAAGTTTTATTTTGATTAACTTTGTCAAAGAAGAACTGTTTGCCGTATATACGCCCAATAAGTGTAGTTTGAGCCGTTTTAAATTCATCACTGGCTTTTTAAGTCGACTCAATCTGAGATTAATCAATTAACATGATCGATCTTTTATTTAATGCATAAGTAAATAGCATTACGAGAGAAACCGTTATACAGCCGAGACCATTGATTTTGAACAATTATTGAACATACCGGAAATGAAAACGTGTCGTTTGATCATGCGCAATTTGTTAAAGTATATTCAAGGGAACGTAACTTAGTTTACGTATTGGAAATTATTCTGTATGGTTTGCTTTTTGTTAAAGTTTTCTGGATACAGTGATTACTCTAAGTTTCCGGACACTCTCTCTTTTCCAGCCAAAAATAAATAAATTGTGCATTCCCAATTTTTTGGACACCCAGAGTTTCCCGTAATTTTAATGACTCTAAACCGTGTCAGCCTACTACTTCTTGTACTATTTACTACTATTATTTCAGCTACTTTAAATAACGGAATACCGTAAGGGCCATCGTGGTTACACATTAAAATCCAGATGTCGACAATGCGATAGTGCGATAGTACGATGGCGACAATGCGATAGTACGATGGCGACAATGCGATAGTACGATGGCGATAATGCGACAACGCGATAGTACGATGGCCACAATGCGATAGTCATCGTTCTGTCGTCATCGTATTATCGCATTGTCGCCATCGTTCTATCGCACTGTCGCCATCGTGTTGTCGCACTGTCGCATTGTCGTCATCGCACTGTCGGATTGTCGCCATCGTACTATCGCACTGTCGCCATCGTATTATCGCACTGTCGTCATCGTATTATCGCACTATCGCATTGTCGCCATCGTACTATCGCATTGTCGACTATCGCCTTCCGGTACACACACTATTCTTATTGCAGAAACAAAATAGATGACTTTATAAAGATTTACTTTGAAATAGGTTACAGTTATAATGAAATCAAATTCTTATTAAGTTATAGAATGGGCATTGATGTAAGGTATGCCGAACTGTAAAGTATTTTTAAAATTGGCTCCATAGGAAAAATACGATGTGCGCATGTGTACCGGAAAGCGATATACGACAATGCGACAGTACGATGACGACAATGCGACAGTGCGACAATACGATGGCGACAGTACGATAGTACGATGGCGACAATGCGATAATACGATGCCGACAGTACGATAACGCGATAGTACGATGGCGACAATGCGATGACACTATTGCGACAGTACGATATGACTATCGAATTGTCCCCATCGTACTATCGCGTAGTCGTACTGTCGTCATCGTATTATCGCATTGTCGCCATCGTGCTATCGCACTGTCGCCATCGTATTGTCGCACTGTCACATTGTCGTCATCGAACTGTCGCATTGTCGCCATCGTACTAACGCATTGTCGCCATCGTACTATCGCATTGTCGCCATAGTACTATCGCATTGTCGCCATTGTACTATCGCATTGTCGCCATCGTACTATCGCACTATAGCATTGTCGCCTTCTGGATTTTAATGTGTAACCACGATGGCAATAAAGGTATTCCGTATTAAATATTACCGCCACAACAACATGTAAAATCAACAGAAACGAATGAGCCGCGCTCTGGAAAAACAGGGCTTAATGCATGTGCGTACATTGTCGTCCCAGATTAGCCTGTGCAGTCCGCAAAGGCTAATCAGGAACGACACTTTCAGCTTTTATGGTATTTTTCGTTTAAAGGAAGTCTCTCCTAAACGGAAATCCATCTTAGACGGAAAGAGTCGTCCCTGTGTGGACTGCACAGGCTAATATGAGACGACACTTTTGGGACGTGCATTAAGCCTCGTTTTCCGAGAGCGAGGCTCAATCATTTCATCTCAAAATAAAGTAATTCGATTCTGACATATATAAGGCAAACACATAACATTCTGTGTATATCAGAGTTCCGTTGAAATAAACATTCACAATCATTCACAGCATAGGTGAAACCATTATTAAATTAACTTGCATGTGAATTTAGTTTGTTAATAACTAGTTTTGTGTGAGTAGTCAATATCGATTCAACATCAGCCTCATGCCGACAAACTTTCAAAATCCATAACTTTTTATTAGCGCGTATTTTTTTGTCAACATACAGTGTCTACATACAACGAAATGATGTGGTTATATAATAGTCATGGCCATAATTCTTATATTCAACAATGAAACACTCCCCTAAATGAAAATGTACTGCTCGTTTGAAAAATGTCAATATAAGTCCATCATCTGTACTACAAAGACATCAATATATCGCTTAAACAAAGAATTTAAACGGAACAGGTTTAGCTGTTAAATTCAGTGCAACAAGAGGAATAACATGCACTTTGCGGTAAAATCCTATCCCAAACTCGTATATATTATGTCCAAAAAAATAACCAAATAAAAACCCAACTGAATAAGCGTTCACATTCAACCTCCTTGATTTAAGAAGTTCCGGAAGCAGGAGTCGGGTATGTTATAGTATTTTAAAATAAAGCAAAGAGTGCGACACATGCAAAAAAAAAACTCCCAAATAAATAAATATGTTTGAGCCGCCCTCTTTAAAACTGGGGCTTTAATATGCGTGTGCGTAGAGTGTCGAACCATATCAGCCCGTTCAGGGACGACACTTTCCGCCTGTATTTTCGCTAAGAAGAGACTCTCTTTAAACGAGAAAACCCATACAAACGGACAGTGTCAACCCTGATAAGCCTGTGTGGAATGCACAGGCTAATCTGGGACATCACTTTACACACATGTATTAAGCCCTGTTTATCAGAGCGAGGCTAAGATCATTGTACAATAGCGACGATCTTCCTCGTATTATCGAACTCAGAAACTTTTAACTTCTGATAAATCGGCCACGTTCCTCTAAAGAATTTAAACGGCGCAATTTTAGTTGTTAAATAGATTGCATATACGAGAGGAATAACATGCACTTTGCGCTAAAATCCTGTCCCAAATTCGTATATAAAATGTCCAAATAAAATAACACTTAATCAGAACGCTCGCAAAATGCCATCATTTGAATCGATCCCGACACAAAATTTAAAATATTCCCTAGTTTTTTCCTTTTTCAAAAAGAGACTTTCAAACCTGATGGGTCGTACTTTATCACATGGAGAAACATCCCTGCCACGCACAACAGAATGCCCCACTTCACGAAGGATTTCGGTGTGAGACCTGTAAATAAAACAATACGCAAATAAAAAAAGCGCTGAAGGCACTGAAATTAAAATTGTTCGCACAATTCCGTCTTTATAACGTATCAAAGCAACAGACATTGAAACAAGATGGCCAAATGGGCATGGGCCGTTCATCTGAGTTTAAAGCAACATAATGACGTGTCAACCACTTAAAATGTTATAGCTAGTTGTTATAGCTAGTTGTTATAGCTAGTTGATATAGCTAGATGTTATAGCTAGTTGTTAAAGCTAGTTGTTAAAGCTAGTTGTTATAGCTAGTTCGTGTACCCGTCTGTCCGCTAATTCACGTACGTTTGAAGGTACATGGTGAGAACACAAGATGAATACTAAGAATTTACATTAAAGGCCATTCAGAAGATTTCAAGAAGCCATGAGTCAAAGATAATGTCATCACTTAATCGCCAAAAGTATATCGACGGGGATTACAGCTGTCTCTTGTTATTATAATAAAGCGGTTACTTTTTTTTAGATTTAGATTTTTATTATATTAATACTAATAGTGTTTTAACCTATAGCAAATTCCGGTATTCTTGCATCAAGTAGAACGTTAAGGTACGTCTCCTTTTTATTTTCTTCTCTTGTTTATTTGCCCTTTTCTCGCTATTAAAATTTAAAGTTCACATATTAATGTCTGCCATCTCAAGACATTGAATTAAGTTCATTAAAATATGTGAACAGGTGCCTTTAAAACAAAGTACATGTAGTGTCACGCTTATTTCTCGATGTGCAAGGAATACATGCATGAGTATTCAATCACCTCCATACATAAATCAAGCAATATGCACCTTTCATTATTCTCAATCATCGGAGGTAAAAAAAACAACGAACATTTGACATGTAGCTAATGAAGACATGCGGAAGCCCGTCCGTGGAAGTGATAAAGCGAGCGTTGACAGTACTTAAATTTAACGAATAGCATGCATTTACATGATTCCAAACATGTAACACGTCTGATTGCACTCATGAAACGAACGTTTAACCATTTTCTCATGAAAGCAGAAAGTCGACGGTGACTAATTAATGAGTACATGTAGTGAGTGACACATAATGCATGAATATGCAACCACTTACCCCTAAAAACTAATTCCAATACACTCAGAATGAATAAGAATTTTTTATTTATTTACATTTGTCAAAGCGTCATTGTTGTTGTTGTAGCAATGGCTANATTTACATGAAAAAAGGCCATTCAGAAGATTTCAAGAAGTCATGAGTCAAAGATTATGTCATCACTTAATCGCCAAAAGTATATTGACGGGGATTACAGCTGTCTCTTGTTATTATAATAAAGCTGTTACTTTTTTTTAGATTTTGAGAATACTGCATACATAATTTGGTTTATTATATTTATACTAGTAGTGTTTTAACCTATAGCAAATTCCGGTATTCTTGCATCAAGTAGAACGATAAGGTACGTTTGACGTGCACATTTGAAACACGCGCACCACTTCTCCTTTTTATTTTCTTCTCTTGTTTATTTGCCCTTTTCTCGTTCTTTAAATTTGAAGTTCACATATTAATGTCTGCCATTTCAAGACATTGAATTAAGTTCATTAAAATATGTGAACAGCGTCCTTTAAAACAAAGTACATGTAGTGTCACGCTCATTTTTCGATGTGCAAGGAATACATGCATGAGTATTCAATAACCTCCATACATCAATCAAACAATATGCACCTTTCATTATTCTCAATCATCGGAGGTAAAAAAAACACGAACATTTGTCATTTAGCTAATGAAGACATGCGGCAGCCCGTCCGTGGAAGTGATAAAGCGAGCGTTGACAGTACTTTAACGAATATCATGCATGTACATGATTACCAACAAACGTCTGATTGCACTCATGAAACGAACGTTTTACCATTTTCTCATGAAAGCAGAAAGTCCAAGACGGTGACTAATTAATGAGTAGTGACGGTGCATGTAAGTACTGACAGATGCGTCGTATGCTACTAAACTACTTATGCTTTACAAGTAAACAACGAATATTTACTATTTATCTAATTAAGGCATGAGAAAGCATAGCGTCTGATGAAATGAATAAACGCATGGTGACAATATAAACAAGTTAGTGCACTTAAAGGGGCCGTCCAACAGACAGATAAAGCGTCGTATCGACGCGAAACGATATTTTGGGAAACTATGAGGATTGCTTAGATAGCTAAAAATACATTCTGAACCATGATCGTGGATGGTCGAGTGGTATAGGCGGGAAGCTTTTTACTCCAGGACTCCAGGAATCAAGGGGTCAGTGGTTCGAGCCCTGTTGAGGGTTACTTTTGTTGGACGGCCCCTTTAAGGACGTGGTTGGTTGCTATGGGCTTTGAATACAAATTCATTTAACACTATTTGAAAGAAATTCATCATCAGCAGCAGCTGCAGCAACAATAACAACAACAACATCATCATCATCATTATTATTATTATTATCATCATTTCCACAACAAATACCATTTTTATAATCAACATGATCTTCGCCATTTACAACGCCAAACACAAAATAGCAGACAGCAAACAATAATATTTATTAATGGAATTTATTAGGTAACATCATTAATTGATATTTAAAATACATTTTAGAACTGACGTAGTTGATTTACTTACGGCATGTGATGTTCATTCTCCCAGACGTTAATTCCAAAACTAGTTACGTTCTGACCGCTACGTTTGAAAATGTATAATAACTGTTTCGCTTGCACTGATACGGCAATAAAACACCGTGCTGACTTGCCAACCGTGCAAGCGTTGTATAACGAGGGCGTCTAGTAAATAACAATGGGAATAGACGAACGCTTTTAAAGGGGCATGGTCTTATATACATTCTCACATAAATTAATATATTTGTAAGAAATGCATTAACATATATTTGTTATTATTTTGACGCATTGTTCTGTGTATTTATTATTGCTTTATTTTTTGACGATTAGCTGTATATGCTTTATTCGCAAATAAACTTTTTCAAAACGATCATATTTTTGCGTAGCTGTCTAACTAAGGTTTTCACCTTAATTGACCTTAACAAATAGTCAAAAAAATGTTGGAGAAATTTCCCGCAAGTAGGCCCGAATGAATAACTGGAATTTTCGAATTTGTAAAAATACTTAAATTAAGCACATTAGAAAACGTTCTGTGTTGTCTTAAACAAGATACACGGCGTTGATTTAAATATTTCTTGTTATAGTTATTAACGCTGTATCCAGAAAGAAGAGCACGTTTCAATAAAGTAGTAAGGCATCACACAACCGGTATAAAATGAGGCTAATCAATTTCTTTCAGAAAGTAACCGACAACAGACAAGTATCTCATATTAAGTGAACACTAAGCCTAAACAAGTTGTTCAACGACCGACCCTCGTTTTTCACGGGGACTTTTTGAGGTATTTCAGGCAGAGTTTTCGATCATGTTTGCTAGACATGTATTCGATAAATTAACTTTTACATGTACATAAATACTCTTGCATATAGAGTTGGAAGATTTCTGTCAGAGTATATCCTTATTTATGTAGTAGTATATCCTTATTTCTTGCAAAGTATATCCTTATTTATGTAGTAGTATATCCTTATTCCTGTCGTAGTATAGCCTTATTTCTATCACAGCAGATCTGTATTCAAGTGGGAAATGACTAGAGTATCGTAAAACAGGCTACTTGAAACAAGAAATATCTTTAAACAAGATATCTCGTGACAGTCTACGATTCAGTTACGACACTGGTACGATTGAGTTACGACATATCGTGGGGTTCGGTTGAAGTCTTGCGAATAGGGTCTCGACTTCACTACGATGTGTAAGAATCTACTACGACTGTACTACGAACGATGTAGAGCGGTCACGACTAAGCTAGGACCTCACCGAACATGAACATGAATAAGGCGCCAATATATATTGATATTGATATTGATCATTCTTTACAATGTGACCTATATTCTTCTGTGTACATGTACATGTGTAAGAAGGCCTCCGTTCCTTTTTTGGCGCCAAATCAAAAATGGAAGTTCGACGAAGAGCAGCTAAAGTATTTGCACTAGAGCTTGAACATCAACACTAAGTGTTGATGGCAAAAGGAACAATTAGAAGGAGGAGAAGGCGAGCGGCACCTAGTTCTAGTTGGTGGGTTAGACCATGGCTTACACCGACGAGAAGGCTAGAATATGGACATTATGACCAGCTAATGCAAGAGCTTAGAGTGGAAGACAAGAATGCGTTTGGAAATTATGTCAGAATGCCACCCCAACTGTTCGATGAGATACTCAACAGGATAACTCCGTACATCCAGAGGAGACCCATTCTCCGAAAATCGTAACTGGTTCGTAACTAAATCGCGAGAATCTTAGCGGGCTCGCAACTCACTCGGGGTGAACTCGCGAGAGTCTTGACAAAGTCGGATCTGATTCGAAGACAGATCACGTGATCACCGATTTACCGATTGAGTCACGAATAACCTACGATTCCATTACGACGCCCAAGAACATACTACGATGCTGTTACAAGTCAACTGCGATTAAATTCAGTCTTGGAGGTCCTGGCCAAATTTTAAACACGTTTAAAATCTGGCAACGCTTTTTCGGGAGCTCACGAGTTGCAGGAATAACTTACGACCGGCTCACGACTAGCTACGAATGAGTTTGGACCTTCTCCGATTGAGCTACGAATGTCCCCGACCTCAAAATAATGGAAATCGAGACAAATCGTGGGGAATCGGGTCGTAGTGGAATACCCCCATTACGGGTTGGAATGCAATGCATTAAAGTGAGGTCACGATTGCACTGCTGGAACGACGGCTAGTTTAGAACTTTATACTTTTACGTGTTTAATGTTCAATTTCTAAAACAATTAAAAATGGTTTGGCCAAAACAAATATCAGGATAGGGAAAAACCATACTTTTATGAACTAAAATATACTAGTACACAGACAGCAATATGGTAGTTATTACTAAATATGAGAACATAGCCTTTAAGTACAAACGCTCTGGAGCTGACAATCCTCTGAATATAAAGGGGTACAAACAAACTGTATTGATTTCAAGAGTGTGGTGTATAACTGTTCTATCGATCAAGCCTTTTCATTAGAAATAAAATTGTTTCATGCTGAACACGCAGTAAAACAGTTTTACATGCTATACTACAAAGACGCGGTCATGTTTCCAATGTTCTGGGGAATTATGCTCAAATCAGCAAATGGAATAAATGAAGTATATTCATTCGTGTCTAGCCGCGGAAAATTTTATTAGAATTGTATTGGACACTTACAAAGGTCAGGAAAGGTCAAAGACAGCTACGCCGAAAAAATGTCCTCGTGGTTTAATTCCTGTACGCAGCAGAGCGTTTAATGGTTATTTGTCTTCCAATTGTTAATTAACTGTATACAGTCGAGGTGGTCGGTAGTCGAGTGGTAAAACACTGGTCTACCATTCCAGCGGTCGTGGGTTCAATCCCTGGCCGGGGCACTGGAAATTTCAGAAATGCTTCAAGTGTTTCCCACCCAACTAGAGATGTACTGGTATGAAACCCAGGTAATTCTCGCGTGTATCTGTGCTATACACTGAGCACGTAAAAGAACCAAGGGATCTATTCGCAAAGAGCTAGGGTATCGCACCCAGATCTTCTTTCGGGACGGGCGCGTCTGAACAATA
>VMBQ01008719.1:0-15435 GCA_007657795.1 Dreissena rostriformis
GAAATCATTGTGTGATAAGGGTCATTTATGAAGGAAAAAAATAAATAAAAATAATAATAAAATATCTGCATACTTGGATTTGTTGTGATCTGCTATAATGATTGTCAGGTTTACCTTTAATTTTCATTAATTATATGATCAAAGCCACACATCACATAATAATGACTGTTTTAATGTGTGTGTCATATACATGTATAAATAAATTCATGACTTTTCTAGTCTTTAGTTTCTTTGTAGTAAGATCAAGTAAAGGATTTCGTTTATTCACACAAATAGATTACTGTATATACCTTTTTCAATAACTTAAGATATTTTGTAGTGTAGTGCTTATACTTAAATTTTTAATAATAAATAACATTCCAAATATATACGTTCTTTACAGCTTTATTAATGGTATAATGTTAAATTGTTATAGGATACTGTTTAGGCACATATAGTCACATGTATGCATGCTGCATCTTACATTTATGAGAATGTTATATATACTTTAACGATATTTTCCTAACCATGAACATTATTTTGTAAAAATGTTTAACAAAAACGTACACTTTTTATACCTTATAGATTGACTGTCTTTTGCGTTTTACTTAATGACAACATGTTTTGAATATCAACAGATATGCTGATTGCAACTACTTATTGAGCGNTTGTAAAACCTGCCATACTGTTATATGCCCTCCCAGACGAATGCCCACTCAAACATAATAACAAAAGAATATTAAGGGTTGTTTTAGCTTTATATTGGCAACAATTAATATAGGGAGGGTATATGTCAGGGAGGGCTAGTGTCCCTCTTTCATTACGCTGATGGGCCCTTTCAGATGTCCAGGCAAGTGCTCAAGATTCCAACTCAACCTAGAAAATGTGAAGATCATAGATGAACATTCTGATCAGATTTTATTATCAACGTTTTTTCTAGAGTGTTTAACAAGGTTTTGCAAGATTTTATGTATACATTGTTATTACTTTCAGGTGATATCCTCTGTGCTTTCTCACTGCATCGTTCATCCATATGAGGTCATCCTCAGCGGGCTGGGCAGAGCTTTCCGTTTGTTTTTCACTGAGATTCCCGCTCAATGGCAACCAGTGATGCTGATCATCATTGTCATATTCACCCTCTTAATAATGATCATGTGTTTCAATTATCGGATACATTTACCGTTCTTATTAAAAATCGAACCCGGGACTCCAGTGTTCCCCAAAGGGAGGGGAAAAAAGGCACGTACTAAAAGGCGGATAAATGTGCGGATAAATATATACAAAGAAGGAATCCCCGGATGATATATACAAAGAAGGGATTTGCATATATATGAATAATTATTAAATCTGCAGACATAATGAATCTGCGGATGATATGAACAAAGAAGGAAACTGCGGATGATATATACAAAGAAGGAAACTGCAGACAATATATACAAAGAAGGAATCTGCGGATGATTTATACAAAGAATGGATTTGCGGATATATGAATAATTATTAAATCTGCGGACAATATGAATCTGCGGATGATATGAACAAAGAGGGAAACTGCGGACATGATAAACAAAGAAGACAATATACAATAGTACACTGAATGGTGTGACTGGCTAACAAGAATTAGTATTTATAATATGTTTGTCTTGATTCGTTGAAAAAAGATGATAAGATTACATATTTTTTGTAAAACCAAGTTTTATTGCACATCCAATTTTAATAGCAGACATTACTTTATTGATAATTAACACATCAGTAATGTTAGATTTAACAATCTTAATGTTGTCATACTATTCCACTCAAGATAGAGCGACTTTAATTGAATTACACTGTTTGTAATATGATTAATATTTTCAAAGGTTTTACAAATGTTGAATTACAGAAGTTCAGACAAGTTGAAACCACTGTCAGTTTTTTATATAAAATGAATGACATTTTTATCCACAAAAGCATCATACTATATATATGTCTTGGGTTAATTTTATGTTTTCCGAAGTACAGATGAAATCATTGTGTGATAAGGGTCATTTATGAAGGAAAAAAATAAATAAAAATAATAATAAAATATCTGCATACTTGGATTTGTTGTGATCTGCTATAATGATTGTCAGGTTTACCTTTAATTTTCATTAATTATATGATCAAAGCCACACATCACATAATAATGACTGTTTTAATGTGTGTGTCATATACATGTATAAATAAATTCATGACTTTTCTAGTCTTTAGTTTCTTTGTAGTAAGATCAAGTAAAGGATTTCGTTTATTCACACAAATAGATTACTGTATATACCTTTTTCAATAACTTAAGATATTTTGTAGTGTAGTGCTTATACTTAAATTTTTAATAATAAATAACATTCCAAATATATACGTTCTTTACAGCTTTATTAATGGTATAATGTTAAATTGTTATAGGATACTGTTTAGGCACATATAGTCACATGTATGCATGCTGCATCTTACATTTATGAGAATGTTATATATACTTTAACGATATTTTCCTAACCATGAACATTATTTTGTAAAAATGTTTAACAAAAACGTACACTTTTTATACCTTATAGATTGACTGTCTTTTGCGTTTTACTTAATGACAACATGTTTTGAATATCAACAGATATGCTGATTGCAACTACTTATTGAGCGCACCTTAGGATTTGATGTTAACCCTTTGAGTGCTGGAACCGGATTTTAAAGGTTTTTGCAAACAGTTTGGATCCAGATGAGACGCCACAGAATGTGGCGTCTCATCAGGATCCAAACTGTTTGCTATTCTGATAGTATTCTTTGAAAAAAAAATCGAAGAAAATGCTAATTTTAGAAATTCAGCAGGCGACATTTTAGCAGACGACAAATTTCCCAGCATGCAAAGGGTTAAAGATGTAAAGCTTGTACATTTGTGTACATAAGGATATGTCTCTAAACAGTGAAATGCCATGGTTAAGTTGCAATTTATTATCCATGTTTGTGTCATATTTTAATTGTTAATACTTGATGATGTTATTATAATTTTCATTAATTGTATATTCTAAATTAGTTATGAGTTGATTATAATGCAATAAATAAATCATTGAAGCTATTATATTCTTAGTGATATTTTTACTCTAATTAAATAAAGACAAGCACACTGTAATCCTTCTCCAATTGAACACGTAGACAATAAGCCCACCTTAACATGATTTTTCTTATAAACACACATTTCACTAACGGTTATACTTGCTTAAATTTGTGGACTTAAATCCGCTTGATCGGCTCAAACTTTTAACAGCTTAGAACCTTCATGTGGTGTTAGTCGTACAGGGGAAGAATTAAAACTGAAAAGAAAGGTTGGCAGCATTTATTGAAAATTCATAAACAAGTGACAGGGCTGAAACCCTGTGTACTAACAAGTGTGATGGTGTGTATATACCTTCGGTGGAAAGGGATTTTAGTCAATCATAATATTGTCTGATGTAAGTCAGTGCACTGGAAGTGAGTAATAACGTGCGAGTTTCCAAGTTGGCAGCACTGAGATCCCTCCCTGCATGGACCTACAGAGCAAGCCGCATTCTCCAAGATCTAAGAGTTTCAAGTTGGCAGCACTGAGATCCCTCCCTGCATGGACCTACAGAGCAAGCCGCATTCTCCAAGATCAAAGAGTTTCACACTCATCCACTTTGTTGTCATCCAAGACCAAGATAAGCACTAGACCCTCAGTGTGTTTGTTATATAAAAAAATGTTTTATGTTATAAATTATCTGTTGTTTATTTGAGTGCTTGTTTTTACTATACTATATCCGCTCATAGTTCTCTCCTGTTTCTTAGGAAAATTATCAACTATATAGCCCTTTCTGCATTGTTTGGCCCTTAATATCATAAATCACATCCTTCAACGAGTTATTGCGATGATTTTTTTAATTAAAGTTAATTTAATTAACTTAATACTGTTTATGCTTCAATGTTGAAATATGACACACCAAGCTCTTTCCTTTAAGTGAAAGCCCTCGCCCGGTAAGGGGCCCTTTCCGCTATACACCTTTCGTTTCATTTCCGCGGAAAAGCCCGTTTCTCTACATCCCGTTTTGTCGATTGGTTCTCGACTTTAAGAATGGGTTGCTTGTGAAAGCCGAAAACCAACTCGTCAAAATGGCGCCGAAAAAAAAGAAAAAAACAAATGAAAATGGAATCGAAAGTGCTTCGTCTAGAAGGTGGAAAATCTATATGGCAGTCGCCGCAGTCGTTATCACAACGTTCATTTACTACGTTTGGCTTAAGTTTTGTATGTTCCCAACTTTTCATTTGCGTACATTTCGGTTAAGTAATAATTACACATGTTTCGTACCTAAGAATTTTCGTTCCAAAACATTAATGTTGTACACGATAGTGTGTTTTGACATTTCTGTTACATAGATGATATTTGTTGGATTTGGTGGAATATCGATTTTAATTCACGATTTATCATAGAAAATTTTTTTATAATAATATATTCATGAGTGAATAAAAATCCATATTTCACCAAATCCAACAAAAAAATCTTTTTATTTATGCTTTTTTCACTGTTTATTTACATTTTAACAGTTTTACTGGAGAATAATGCTGGAATAATGATGTCTTACCGTAAAAAAAAACGACTTCATTTTACAATTAAACAGCGAAAACTATCAATAATTGTCACTGTTTGAAACAGTGAATTATCAGTTTTTATTCACTGATATTTCTCTATAAACCACAGGAAAGCATAAAATATATAAGAGCCACTCCGCCTTTAAAACAGAGGTGTTGTTTGTATCACAAAGAGTTGTCAAACGTACAAGATTACAGGTTTAATGATGACACCCACATCGCCCAAGGGAGGTCAATCAGACAATATGCGCATGTGCAAATATGTTTCTGTAGTTATTGTGACATGGAATGAAATAAATCCATTTTTTAGGGTAGTAAACCATTTCTGAAATGTTACAATCCATCCTTACCAACATATTAAATATTAATATAAGTTTTGATTGAATACTGTCTGACATTGTTTCCTTTCATACATGTATGTGCTTCTTATTGCATTTTTACACAAAGCAAGCATGTGGTTACATAGCATAATGATGCTTTTGTTGCAGCCAAGAATGTACAGAGGCGTAGTGGGGGGGGGATCTGCCCTGGGCGCCAACATGAGGTGTCGCCAGAAGAGGATTTCTTGTAAAAATTACTTTTCTTGTTGCAGGCTATATCATGCAGAAGACAAAACAGACTGTTTCACAGACTTGGTGGCAGATGGGATTGTTTTCTCAAAGTGATGAAGAAGAATCAATCATGAGTAAAATAACACAGAAGGAGTTTTATCATTTATTTGCGGGAGAAATACTTGAGGACTTAGACTGTATGTGGTCCACAGTATTGACACAAATATCCAAAAAAATGGAACGTCTCCAACAGTTTATTGGTGACCAGAACGTAACTGTATTTTCTATAACTGCGTTTCTCATTATACTCAGTTGTTATGTTTGTTTTAAAGTATATAAATTGCCCTCTGAAAATCCTAAGAAACAAACAAGGAAAGGTGGGCCATCTAAAAAAGATGGTAAACTTGATGGGCAAGACAGCGCGAAACAGAATCAAGATGGACGAGAAGTTAAGTGTGGTCACAGTCACTGTAAAACATCGTATTGGAAAGTGTTGACTGGTATAGTGTTCTTGTGTTTTCTGCTGAGTATCCCATGGGAGTTTGTACGCATTTACCAGTCCATGGTGGCTGAGAAAGTCACTCAGATGACTATAGTAAGTAATGAGATTATTATCCCCACGCTTTTTGAAAAAAATGTGGGGATATTGTGGTTATCTTCGCTGTCGGTCCGTCTGTCCGTCCTGGCCAATATCTCCTCCTACACTATAAGCACTAGAACCTTGAAACTTACACACATGGTAGCTATGAGCATATGTGCGACCCTGCACTATTTGGAATTTTGATCTGACCCCTGGGTCAAAAGTTATGGGGGTTGGGGTGGGGCCGGGTCAGAAATTATCACTCATTTTTTTAGGTTATTTTACATTTACTTCTTTATTTCTACACCGATTCACTTCAAATTGATACTGGACCTCTCTTATGACAATACGGTCAATCTCAACTATGCATGGCCCCATTACCAACCCTGGGGCCCCGCCCACATAGACCACACCCACCCAAAACTGCCTTTTACTATAATTTCTTCATTTCTACACTGATTCACTTCAAATTGATACTGAACCTCTCTTATGACAATACGGTAAATCTCAACTATGCATGGCCCCATTACCAAACCTGGGGCCCCGCCCACATAGACCACACCCACCCAAAACTGCCTTTTACTATAATTTCTTCATTTCTACACCGATCCACTTCAAATTGATACTGAACTTCTCTTATGACAATTCGATCAATCTCAACTATGCATGGCCCCATTACCAACCCTTGGGTGCCCTGCCCACATAGGTCACACCCACCCAAAATTGCCTTTTACTATCACTTCTTCATTTCTACACCAATTCACTTCTAATTGATACTGAACTTCTGTTATGACAATACGGTCAATCTCAACTATGCATTGCCCCATTACCAACCCTGGGGCACACCTAGGTCAAACATTCAGCGTGGGGATACGCGTCAGCCTCTGCCGCGCCATTTCTAGTTATTGATAGGTTTATAAACTGAAGACATTAAATTCTTAAATCATATTTTTATGGTTTCAAATTTTGTCAAAACAATTAAAACTGCAATGATAAATGTATCTATAAAATTTATTTCGTTGAAGAATAAGGAATAAGGAAAGGTTATCACATATTAATATTGTTTTAAAACTATCGGTATTTAAATAAAAAATAAAATAATAAATGAAATGCTTATTATAATGAAGGTTTTATTTATTCACATGCGTCACAACAGCTGAGTAGTAATATTATTACATGACATACACAATGTTTCAAAATCTAAAAGATAAGATAATACGAAAGATGCAATACTCATTATACTACAAACAATTCTGTATCTCCCTTGACTTTTTGTTGTATCTGCTATCGCATTTCGACTGTATTTGTTTGTATACTAGTAGAGCATACACACGCCATCTTTGCATTTATATCAACAAAATCCAAGGGCTTTTCCATTCATTATATGGTTATTATAAATGTTAAACAAAAGTCCACTACAAATCAATCGAATTAGTATTTGTTTAAGAGTAAGACACACCAGAACAACAAATTTACCTCCCAGTTGCTGTTTCACAGGGCATTCCAGCTGAGTGTGATCCAGAGAAGATGTCCCTGCTCCAGACCCTGCAGTCCTGGCTACGCTGGCACCTGTCCTGGAGCTACGACCCCTGTCTGAAGTACCACAAGTCGCTGCTCATTGACCCACTGTGGCAGGTCACACCACTGCTGGTAGGTTGTACTACTGTAGAACCTACCAGTGGGTGAAAGTTTAGTGCTCCTAATACTTCAACATAATACAGTTTCAAAACTGATTTGCATATTAAGTTTGTATCCTTCGTATATTGTTTTTTTTTAAATTAAAACTTAAACTTAAGTAATTATTTTGAAAACATTATTTCAGTGTCTACAAAGTTCTGTACTTTCACCCATTAAATTTATATTTATAAGGCATGTTGTGTGAAAAAGCAGACATAATACATGCCATCCTTTATGGCCAATTCCATTTAGAATGGATTTATGTTTAGAAGGTATATTCCTGAAATAAAAAATGCCTTAAATGTGAAAGTACTGTCCAGGATTTGCCTGTGCACAGGCTGATATGGATGGCGTTTTGTGGGATACAAACTAGGTCACAAGATCTATTGCTGGAATAACCTAGTAAATAAATACCCATACCTTAATTTGTTAATGCCCTGTCGAACACTGTTTTCATTGAACAAATGTGTGTACAACTGTACAACATTCTGATAAGTGCATCAAACAATTTAGGAAATCTCAATTTTAAATCACTGTAACTTATACAAGACAGACTAAATGCATAGACACCTTAGTTAAATAGTACCTTGCTTACCAGTTTTTGTAAAACCTGCCATACTGTTATATGCCCTCCCAGACGAATGCCCACTCAAACATAATAGCTTTATATATTGGCAACAATTAATATAGGGAGGGTATACGTCAGGGAGGGCTAGTGTCCCTCTTTCATTACGCTGATGGGCCCTTTCAGATGTCCAAGCAAGTGCTCAAGATTCCAACTCAACCAAGAAAATGTGAAGATGAACATTCTGATCAAATTTTATTATCAACGTTTTTTCTAGAGTGTTTAACAAGGTTTTGCTAAGATTTGACCAGGTGACCTAGTTTTTAAACGCATGCGACCCAGATTTGAATTGGGTCTTGAAAATGTCAAGATAAACAGTATCACAAATTTTCTTTAAGCCTTAGTAATATATATAAATAACTTGTAAGATTTTATGTATACATTGTTATTACTTTCAGGTGATATCCTCTGTGCTTTCTCACTGCATCGTTCATCCAGTCGAGGTCATCCTCAGCGGGCTGGGCAGAGCTTTCCGTTTGTTTTTCACTGAGATTCCCGCTCAATGGCAACCAGTGATGCTGATCATCATTGTCATATTCGCCCTCTTAATAGTGACCATGTGTTTCGGTTATCGGATACATTTACCGTTCTTATTAAAAATCGAACCCAGGACTCCGGTGTTTCTCAAAGTGAGGGGACAAAAGCCTCCTGTTGAAGTGAATGACAAGAAGAGAACGTTGGACTTATCGATCGAGTCAAGCCAGGACATGGACACTCAGTCGTCTGTGGTCACGTGTGGGTCCCTGGACTCACAAAGGACATGTACACAGGGCAGCCAGAGCCAGTGAAATGTCACAGTGTGCTGAGGCTCTTGGTCATTGTCGGCTCAGGTTCTACTTAAAAGAATCCCGGGTACTCTTTAAGTATACTACAAATACCCTGGTACGGAAAATATACTAAAAAGTACCCCAGAGCATGGCCAGGTGCCTTAAATCGTATTTTCCGTACCCGGGTGCATTGTAGTGTACTTTAGAGTACCCATGGTACTTAGCCGTCAACAACCAATTGAGCTGTACTGACTACTGAGTGCCACTGTTTATGCTGCAAAGGTGGAACCATTCTTATAGTGTCGTTCATTCTGTGTCTGTTAAATTATGAACCTTCATACTTGCAAACTCTTGATATACCGTAATAAATTAAAGGGGCATTTTTATGTCCCCCAGTATATACTGGGGGACATACTGTTTTTGCCCTGTCTGTCTGTTGGTCTGTTGGTTGGTTGGTCTGTTGGTTTGCGCCAACTTTAACATTGGCCATAACTTTTGCAATATTCAACATAGCAACTTCATACTTGGCATGCATATGTATCTAATGGAGCTGCACATTTTGAGTGCTGAAAGGTCAAGGTCAAGGTCATCCTTCAAGGTCAAAGGTCAATTATATGGGTCAAAATCGCTCATTTTGGCCATAACTTCTGCAATATTCAACATAGCAACTTGGTATTTGGCATGCATGTGTATCTCATGGACCTGCACAAGGTCAAGGTCATCCTTCAAGGTCAAAGGTCAATTATATGGGTCAAAATCGCTAATTTTGGCCATAACTTCTGCAATATTCAACATAGCAACTTGGTATTTGGCATGCATGTGTATCTCATGGACCTGCACATTTTGAGTGGTGTAAGGTCAATGTCAAGGCCATCCTTCAAGGTCAAAGGTCAAATATACGAGTCAAAATCGCAATAGGGGACATAGTGTTTCACAAACACATCTTGTTTATGATAATTTTTATTTTCAAATGAAAGCTCCCGCATATTGTTTCATACTGTTGAACGTTTAGGATTTAGTGAAAATATCATGCCAGATTTCAAGATGTGGTGGTAAAAAATCTTTTGTACTTTTAGTTTTTAATATCCCTGTTGTAGTGCCAATATTGAAAGAGTCATTAGATATATTTCAGGGGCGTAGGTAATTGGGGGACAGGGGGGGCGGCTGCCCCCCCCCCAATATTTCGGCTAGTCATCGTTATATAAATAAAACGTAAAATCCCCGAAAAATCGCCGCCCCAAAACCAGTATTTTTGTAATCACGCGCAGTCAGTGCAGAAGCCATGTGTCCCCTCTCCATCTGCTCTGAGGTTGCCAATAGTGATGTGTCAATATCCCTTGTTAGGTGTCAAAAACTAGGGGCCAGGGTAAATGTCATTGCATTAATTGTTTTATTGTTCTTTTCTGTGATTGCACTGCCTGTGTTTTGATTAAGGACAGGCTATTTTAATTTTAATTGATCGCTTTAATTCAAAGGTAACTGCCACTTAAAACAATTTTGAGTAAATATACGCGTGAAAAACATTAATTAGTTTCATGTGGTTATTTATAACTGTCTTCACATTTCAGGTGTTAAATATGTCCATCAGTAATAAAATATTTGTGTTGTGAATGTAATGTTAATGTTATTATTTCTCATATCACTTGTTAAACTCCGTCATTAAAATACATAAACATTTACTTAATTTTATGTTTTAATTAGCATGAGTTTTTGGAAAGAAAATTATAACTGTTGAGATTTCTGGGTCGTGGGCGGCGGCATTTGACAAACTGATTTCATGACAAACTGAGAATGAGACAAAAATCGAGCATTTATATCAACATGAAAGTTCCCCCAAAACGCACCATATTAATTGTAATTGTAAAAAATTTCGGAACTACGGGAGAGGACAACCCTCTCAAACGAACCCCTTTATGTTCCCAGTACAGAAACTGGACCGCCCCCAAATGTTTGAAGGTTATCTACGCCCCTGCAAGTGTTTACTATTAAGAGTCTAAAATAATTTTAAAATTCTAGACAAAAAGCTGATTAAAAAAATTATTCCCTGCTCCAGCTTTTATCCCTGAGATTAAGAAGAAAAATCTTACATGCTATTACTAACTAGACCATGGTTACATATTTAAAATGCTATATTTGCTACACATGTTTTACAAATTATGGTTACATATATTTAAAATGCTATATTACACATGTTTTACAAATTATGGTTGAAAAGTATTACAAATGCTTTTATAGGGCTCGAGATATGAAGATTAAATAGAGATTTTCAATGTTAATATAATACATTATATATGTCGTTTAGATTACAGGTTAAAATAAGAAGAGGTAATCGCATGTATATTGGACGTGTGCTGTGCATGACTGTCCCTCACGGGTAACAACGAGAGAAAGAATCCTTGTCAGAAACAAAGGGCGTGAGGGAAATCAATTTAAAGTAGCCTCCGACTGGGTGGTGCAGAAGATACGGAGCCGATGTCGAGAAGAAAATACACCAGTTCCAACAATCTACAAGGTAGCGGTAACTGCGCTGCCAACTCGTGATTGGAATGGAGACACCGCTTCGCTTGTAGTGAGTTTACCGACATACGAAGGATGTTAGACACAGTCGTACCGCCAAAGAAGTAAAACCAGACATCCACTCCCGAAACAACAGACACGAAATCCGCCATGAAGGAGAATGGACACAGACGTCTAATGGTCAGCGATTCCTTCTCTTAGATGAGGGAGACGACCAGATATTGTATTCGCCACTTACTCGCATTTACAGAACCTGTGTGCTGCGAAAACTGTATATGGTGACGGGACATTTTACACATGCCCTGACCAATTCTTAATTTCTTCCAACTCTACACCTGGCATACGTTCGTCGACGGCCACACGGCCACCAGGGCGACGAGCTTCGCTCCAGAACCTAGGCGCTTGCGCGCCGGTCCCCGTCTCACCGAATAAGTAAAGGAACGAAAAAAAACATTTGTTAATACATGTAAATAAAAATATGTGTATATTTGAAAATAAATGTAAAATGAAATAATTACAACCAAATATACTGCTCATCTTTGTGGCCATATTATTATATATGTGTACCCGTTACCAGTATATGTGGTTTTGGTATACCATTGTTTACATCTGATTAAAAGTAAATGTGATTATTTGGTGTTAATGTAATCGGTAAAACATAATGATAATTATAATTATCTGCTCAATTCCCCAATCTTCAGGAAAATTCATGTTTAACTTATCCAAATAAATATAAACTTCTTAGTTTAAACTATACTTTTCATCATGGATCTAAAAAGATAAAATACACAAAATACTAAAAAAATACCATTTGATAAAAAAACATTTTAAAATAATACATGAATATAATAAAAAAAGCATCAAGCATAAACAAACCAAACTAATATCAACAATGAGTTCTAATAATATCCAATACTATCAATAAAAGGTGGTACTGGTATGAATGATCAATTAAGACTAAAAATTCAGCAAATCCACCAAGCATCTAAAGAGGTATTGATAACACTCAATTTTGGGAATATATTATATTCCAAAGAGGAAAAACTGACAAAGGGGCATAAATCTGCAAACAGTCGTCACAGCCAAAATTCTTTTTTAAACGATCATCTAAACATAAAGGTTATTCAATTGTGAAAGTTTGAGCAAGATAAAAACTGTATTTACACAGGAGGTCAAAAACAAAATTTGTTGGGACAATAGTCTTTACAGTGGAAAAAAAACAACACGGGCATAATTCTGCCAAACCTTGCTGCAACAAAATTTCCTTTCTTTATGATCATCGACACATTAAGGTCATTCAACTCTGATAGTTTGAGCAAAATCCACCCAGTAGGAGGTGAAAACAAAATATTTTGGGACTATATACTCCATAGTGGAAAAACAGACAAAGGACCATAATTCTGCAAAATATACACTAAGTGAAACTTCAGCAGCAGCAGCAGCAACAGAGAAACCTTACTATAACACACATTAATTTAATAAGTTATAGCAAGGAAGTTGAAAGAGGAGTTGAAAAGTTGAAAACACAAGCCTCAGGATCTGCGCACCTACTGACGTAGGGACAAAAGGGAAAATGCAATTCTAAATGCCTCCAACTCAGTGGGGGATGTAAAAATGTTCCAATTTTATCATATTTAATACATACTTCTATTGATTAATAAATAAACTGTATTTGTTCATGATAGCTTCATCTCACAACAAGTATACAACCAATCAGCATAAATGATACAACCCGAAGCTGTGAAAGCTCTATTCACGTATTTCAATAATACTTCAAGAACACATAATGTCTGTCTTTGTTCACTGACTCACTGTGGAATGTGAATGTTTCTGACAAGAATACCAATCTATTCCATCCCCACTAGAGAGGTGTTCCTAAACTGGTTCCCTTCCAGTCTGTCTTCCTCTCTTTACAGCATTCCCACATCATCTGCCAGTCTCCATTTTCACATTCGGACCTCTTTATCAGGGTCAGGTGACCCAAATTTATCCTCGTCTTCTGAATCGGACTCCTCTGAAAAAGCCAGATTGGTTTCCGTTGCCTGTACTGGTGAGAGCCGCGCTATGCGGGTAGCAGACACGGGGGCTGGTCTCTCCGGATTGGTTTCTAGGCCACCGTTGTGAGCCAGTCTAGGCAGACGGCGGGAAGGTACGGGCGTAGCATTGACAGCAGTGGCGCCCGCCAGACGTCCCTTGATGATCGTGATGCTCTCCAACTGGTCCTCAAATGAACCCTGCTGCTCTGCTTCTGTATTAGTTATAATGTTGGAAAAATATCTCTAGAGGGATATAAGCATGTTGTCAGGAATATCAACAGAATATCAACTCATGTACATACTATACATTTTGACCAGAGTTGCCCACACAGTTGTTTTGTCAGTACTTTTTGTATAGAGGACATAAGAGTTTCCTCAGACCCTATGAGCCCTTCACAAATAGAGGCAAAATGCTTAGTCTCCAGCTAATGTTTACCCATAACAAAACATATTAGAAAGCTTTTCAGCAAACTAATATTATATTAAATATTGATAATACGAGGCAGAAGATTCCATATTTCATTTTATAAATGATGAAACAATTTTAGAAAGAAAATGAAGATAAATACTCTGTTAAAGAGACTTGTTCACATTTTTTTCTGTTCTTGTCACTGACTAATCTGAAAATGAGTTCGCACAATCAGGATTGTATTTCAGATATCATAGTCACCATGAATAATTTTAAGTAGCCAATTCCACAAGCGAGTGAAACTTATACCTCTGCATGTTTTACTCTAAGGAATTATATAATATAAATGTTTACACCCTAAATGTTTACTGCAAGAACGAGTGCCTGTACTGACCATGTATTTTCTTGATTGCATCCTCTATTGTATCACCAAAGATGATGTCTTTGATGTCTGCATTCTTCAACTCTTTGATAATTGATTTCTACAATATATGAAACATTCATGTGAAAATTTAAATGTAATAACTAGAAATTTTTACTGAATGAAAACATTTAATGTTTCCCACAAATGACCTCAAAAAGAAGTTGTATTGTTTTGATGTTTAAACTCCATGTTTGACCATGAGCATATATATGGAAGGTTGGTTCTTGCACACAGCAGATCATCTAATTCTGGCTACAAACTGTAACATGTTTGTTAAGAAGTTTCACTATTTATAAAACATTTTATCTTCAAGTGTGACCTTGATCTTCCAGACCTGGAGCTTGTTCGAGACACATTGCCTTTAAATGGCAAATATTAGTGCCAAATGAAACTCAATTCTCTGTGAGCACAAAGTATTTATATTCCGGACATGATATTATGCATGAACTTCATGTGTGACCTCGATCTTAAATATATGAAGCTGCTTATTGTGCGTGACATATCTTCTTGATTTGATGATTGTTTTTGCCAATTAATTTCAAAATCCCATCCTGAACAATAAAATAATGGGCCAGACACAAACATGTGCATTCACTATATTTGTATAAGGAATATGCACAATCTTCAATTGTCAACTGTGACCTTGACCTTTTGGCAAGCAACTTTTTTTGCTAATTTTTTTTTTTTTAAATCTGGACAGTAATGTTATGGGCCAGACATGACAGTGTACTTTCACTATATATATTTATAACAAGAGCTGTCAGAAGACAGCGGGCTCGACTATTCAAATGCTTGACAGTATGAAGTAAGCCATCATGGGGAAATTGTTCATATTCAATAAGGTCAAGGTAATATAGTCATATTCTAACTGGAAGAGGACCATAATTGAAACATATTTATCGCTTATGTTTTATAGAAGTGGTACATTATAGACTATTCTGAGTTCAGGTATATTTTCCACAATCTATTGAACATTTGTAAAGACATAAAACAAACTAATAAGATTATATTTCAAATTTGATAGCAATAGCTTTGGTGGGATGGTTGGACAGTCTTTCAAAAAAAATTTTTTTTTTTTTTTTTTTTTTTCCATGTTAAAAAAAAATTCTGTGTGTGGGGAGGAGAGGTGGGGAGGGGGAATAATGTGTTGGCATGGTCATTTATTAGATGATATTTCAAAATAAGAAAAAAACAAGAGCTGTGTTTGTGAAACACAATGCCACCTACTGCACTTTGAAGCGGCACAGCAGCTATATCCCTATTGAAAACAT
>VMBQ01008719.1:16639-37348 GCA_007657795.1 Dreissena rostriformis
ATATATATATATATATATTGTTGAGCTAAAAATATGCACAATTTCAAGTGTCAACTGGGACCTCAACTTTTAAGCAACATGGTTGTTTCACACAACACGTTTGAATATGATGATCATTTGTGCCATTCATTTTGAAATCCCTTTGTGCACAAAAAAGTTATGGGCTTGATACCTACATCTTCTTTCACTATATCCATACAAGGAACAGGCACAATATTGAATGGTCCACTTGATCAACAACAAAGGCAGAATTTGCATCTATCTTTCTATGATCAATACTTAACAGTTTCAGAGATACTGTTATAAAATTCTTTGAATAGCAATTTAAAAATACTAGTAGAAATGTTGTGCGCACAACATAAGATTTTGATTGAAAATTGCACCCGACTGCCAATTTGTATTCAATATATTTACTTCACACAACATGTTAAACTACTGTTATTTAACAATGCAAGCATAAATGCACATACTTTGCAGCCTGCCATGGAGAAATGGACGTCTTTTCTCTTGAAGTCCGCTATTATCTCTATCAGACCCTAAAACATTACAGAGCTTAATAATAATAATAATAACTCCATCACAGTATGTCTTCATATGCAGCAATCGTGTTATTAAAAATCTAATTTAAAACAGGTGCATTATCTTAGCAATTGTTTATAAAGTATGGTAAAAATTGAACAACTTCAAATTATTAGGAACAATACCTGCAAGTTTGAATATTGTAAGTTGACAAACATACTTCGTCAGACAGATCTGTGTCTATTTTCTGGCAGACACAGTTGATAATACTTAAGTACCCCAATCAATTTTATTGTGCGGGTATAAAATAGCCTCGTTCTGGGAAAACTGAGCTTAATGCATGTGCGTAAAGTGCTGTCCAATATTAGCCTGTGCATTTCACACACGCTAATCTGGGACAACACTTTCTCCTTAGACTGGATTTTCTTTAGAAGATACTTTCTCTTCCTTAACAACACAAAATTTCTTTCAACTTGAAAATCCATAAAGGCAGAAAGTGTTGTCCCTGATTAGCCTGTGCAGACTGTACAGGCTAATCTGGGACAACACTTTATGCTTATGCATTAAGCCCTATTTTCCCAGAGTGAGGCTCAAATTGAATATGCTATACAAACAGACGAAGCCACTCACCATCATGGTGGTGTAGTCGAGACTGGTTGTGAGATGTTGACAGTTCAGAATCACGGACATAGGAGGTCCTCCCGCGTCTTGGTCTATCAAAGAAGGCAACGAGAATTTCATATGTAATAAAGTCATGGTTCAGTAAACAAAAATATCTAGAATGGCTTTCCTTGCAAATGTTTCAAAGGAGTAATATTTTAATAGTTTTTCGATATGACATATCTTATCCTTTTGTAAAAGTTTCATAATTGGATATCACAGAAAAAAATTACAAATTTTATCTACTGTAAGTCTTAAGAACAATGTTTAAATAACTATAACTAGGCATAATGCATGTTCGTAAAGTATTGTCCCAGATTAGCCTGTGCAAACCTCATAGGCAAATCTGGGATGACACTGTCTGCCCAGAGTAGATTTTTGTTAAGAGACTTTCTTGAAACCAAAAATTCAATCAAAGCAGTACTGTGCCTGTGCTAATCCAGACGATACTTTACATACATGCAATAAGCCCAGTTTTCCCAGAGCGCTGCTCCTATGTTAAGATTTCTCTTAAGAGCTTTGTTAATACTGGCTCATTGTTTAGATCAATGAGGGCCAAGTAGACATGATCCAAATTCACTTTGTAGTGAGAATGTTTGAACAGTTAAACAACACTTACTTTTGTACATGTACTGCCGCACCTTGTTCTGTAGGTATTCCACAGAGGGGTATCTTATAGACTGGTTAAATGTAATCACCACATAATCCAGATATTTGGCCTGAAAAAGTTTGTGTACCAGTCAATTTTCTACATCTTTTGTTCTTACATGTACATTACTTTAACTTGCACAAATGATTGTGAGATTCTGTTAATTTTTATCAATTAAACAAATCCTTATCTTTCTTTTGAATATTCATTTTGAGAGCATAAATTAGGCATCTTCATTATAAACATTGCTCAAACAAAAACTTCTCATAAGATATTTTCCATAATTTTTGTGAACTCTGAAGAATGCTTTTATGAGTTCATGCACCCAGGAGACCGAATATGACCTTGATGGTCCAATACAATTTATCTTAATAATAGCAAAAGCTTTGCACTGTTGGTCACAACTTTACTTCAAGCACATAAAAATTCACAACCTTACAGACCAAACTTTTTCAAACCAATTTGTGCCCGTTTGCTTAAGTAACGTTGTATAAATAAAGTGGGTCATAAAATCACACAATATTAAGAATATGTGGATAACAAATTGCAAGCAAACCTTACCGTGATCTTAGGTCTCGCCACAGGGTACAGCAATATAAGCAGATGCACTCCAATGCCAATAAGAATACCATACTAAAATAGATACCCCGGTAGATGTTTAAACACAAAAGTTCATACCACATTCTTATTTCATAATAATGAGCACCTTTGACACAACCATCAGAGCGACAAACATGATTTATACAAAAAATCAACAATATAATCGCTACAATAGAAAATAATAGTTAAGAACCTTTTGTGAACGATTATATACGTGTAATGAAATATGCAAGCTACTGTTATTCTTTTGAACATACCTCAATTCCAAGTCCAAATGACACTAAGAATGTGACGCCCCATGGAACAAAAGCCAATTCTGAAAAGATGAATGACATAATGTAATAACAAATGCTATTTTGAATAATTGTATTTATTAACAGTATTCAGTAGTTTTGAAATCTGTGCAGGTAGATATGCTATGTTTTATATAACACATCCATGGCAAACCAAGCAAAACAAGTATTTAAGACAATATGAAAGGTCAGATTCAAATAAAATTCCAAAACATATCCTTTTTTCATCTTTTACGGTTTACAAGTGCTCTATAAAAGTTCATACATTTGCTTGTAAATATACCAGTTTGTAAACGTTAATAGTTGAGTCTCATATTTTGACACAAAGTTTGAACCCAAGTACCACAAAGATTATCCTACTCCTCAACCATATGATAATCAACCCTGTGAAGCTTTGTAGTTGGGTGATGTACAAGTTACATTTATTCACCTGTGTATATGCTTTATAACAACGCAATAGCGGGAGGTCCCATATTCAATCCCCTTTGTTGGTAGAGATTTTTCTCCCCGAGAAATACAGTAATTCAGACCATTTCTTATGTTTGCAAATATGTCATTAACACTTTGGATGTTTCTTGCTTGTAAAATTATAAAGTGAATATATCATGTTTCATTCTTCCTATTGATATATTTCAAATATGTGTATATTATTTCATAATAATTAGCACCTCTGACACAACCATCAGAGCGACAAACATGATTTATACAAATAATCAACAATATAATCGCTACAATAGAAATGTATTATTATCAAAGTGCTCCAGCTAGGCCCGAATGGAAGGGCTCAGCAAATGTGTGAACTTTTATACAGCACTTGTAAACCGAAAAAGATGCAAAAAAGGATATGTTTTGGAATTTTATTTGAATCTGACCTTTCTTATTGTCTTAAATACTTGTTTTGCCATGGATGTGTTATATAAAACATAACATATCTACCTGCACAGATTTCAAAACTACTGAATAAACATATACAATCATGTAAACATCCAAAGTGTTAAATAATGTAGAACTCTACAGTTCATGAAAACAGAATTAGATTGCAGAATACTTGAGGCTTACCAAAATTCAGCAGACCCTTTTAAATCTGAATTAAGAACATTCAACTTGCAAGCAAGTATTCCATTCACCTTACAAAGAAATGCATAATTCGCAAAGCTACAAAGACAAATCTTAAATTAAGTTTTCCCAAAGACTCCAAGAATGTGCCCAGAACTTACTCTCTATTTTCCAGAACTTCAGGATGATCTCATAGTCGATCATCTGGACGACAGCAACAATAATGACAGCAGACAGCGCAGGGATGGGCACGTACTTGAACAGGGGAGTTAAGAACAACAGGGACAAGATGATTATTCCCCCTGTCACCATGCCACCCATCGGAGTGCGTACACCGCTCTGTGAGTTGACAGCAGTTCTGAAGGGCAGGGAATCATAGAGGAACCAATCTAGTATTAATACTGAGCAATCATGTATCTCATATAGAACATATCAATATACAATAATGCAAGGCAAATAGAATAATATACAATCATGTATGGCATATAGAACAATATACAATCATGTATGGCAAAAAGAACCATATACAATCATGTATGGCAAATAGAACAATATACAATCATGTATAGCAAATAGAACAATATACAAGCATGTATGGCAAATAGAACCATATACAATCATGTATGGCAAATAGAACAATATACAATCATGTATGGCAAATAGAACAATATACAATCATGTATGGCAAATATAAACAATATACAAGCATGTATGGCAAATAGAACAATATACAATCATGTATGGCAAATAGAACAATATACAATCATGTATGGCAAATAGAACATATTACACATATTTGAAATATATCAATAGGAAGAATGAAACATGATATATTCACTTTATAATCTTACAAGCAAGAAACATCCAACATGTTAAATAATGTAGAACTCTACAGTTCATGAAAACAGAATTAGATTGCAGCATACTTGAGGCTTACCAAAATTCAGCAGACACTAATAAATATATTTTAAAGTCAATAAATTAGAGAATGTGTACAATTTTATGTGACATGGTGTACTTTATAACACTAACACTCCTATTATTTGTGAGATAGTGTGCTTTATTTCAATACAAATCCTATTATTTGTGACATTGTGTAATTTATTATGCTAACAGTCCAATTATCTGTGACATGGTGAACTATATTACACTAATATTCCTTTTATATGTGACTTGGTGTACTTTATTACACTACAAAGTAAGCAATAGTATGTAAAGCTTCACTATTGCCCAATATCAATTAATAGACGATGTGTCACACCATACGGGTAAATAATAAGCAGTGAAACCAATAATGAGAATGTAAGAAGCAGACGACAAGATTACGTGTAACCTACTATGAGATTACGCGTAACCTATAATCAGTCATGTGAGAAGCAGATGCTGAGATGACCCACCTGGAAAAGCTGCCAGTGATCGGGTAGGCAGACACAAAGGAACTCATGATGTTGGCAATACCTGAGGAATGAAACAGTCCTCATGCAAATGATGCATACATTTAAAGACAGTTATACAAGAAATATAAATGAGCCTTGCTCTGGGAAAACTTTGCTTCATGCATGTGCATAAAGTGTGGTCCCAGATAAGCCTCTGTAGTCTGCACAGGCTAATCAGGGACAACACTTTGCGCTTTTATGGTATGTTCATTTAAAAGGAGTCTCTCCTTAGCTAAAATCGAGTTTAGGCAGAAAGTGTCGTCCCAGATTAGCCCCTGGGATGACACTTTATGCACTGCATTAACCCTTTGCATGCTGGGAAATTTGTCGTCTGCTAAAATGTTGTCTGCTAAATTTCTAAAATTAGCATTTTCCTCGATTTTTTTTTCAAAGAATACTATCAGAATAGCAAACAGTTTGGATCCTGATGAGACGCCACGTTTTGTGGCGTCTCATCTGGATCCAAACTGTTTGCAAAAGCCTTCAAAATCCGGTTCCAGCGCTCAAAGGGTTAAGCCCATTTTATTCATAACGAGGCTCACATGATGCATACATCTTGAAGACAGTCACACAAGAAATATAAAAACAAGAATTAAATGAATCACACATAGTTGCAAGGTGACCACTGAAAGTCTGAAGATAAATTCCCTGATTTTCCCCGAAGGGAATTGGATTTTCATTCAAAGTTATTTTATTTCCAGATATTAATCATCAAATGTATTAAAATAACTAGTGTAAAGTGGTGAAACAGGGCTTAATGCATGTGCGTAAAGAAGCGTTCCAGATCAGTGATTAAACTGCTTTTATGAATTTTACCGTTTTTTAGGAACTTTGAGGCAAATAATGTTCAAGCATTAAAATTTGTATGACATATGCAATGAGAGGCAATCGCATTACTTACCAATAGCTATCAGTTCCTGATTTGGCTCTATTCTGTAATTGTTCTGACGAGCTGAAAATACATAATTATAATGCTACAGCTGGGATTCAAAAAGGGCAAAGTGGTCTTGTGTCAAAAGAGCAGTTTAGTGCATGCCGTTGTTTTATCATTGTGGATTATTTTCTATATTACATATTTTATACTCAATACATTTTCATTTAAAGCATTTTTTTATTTATTGAATTAACCAATACAATTTGATATGCAATATTGTTATCAGATCAAAAAAGGGCATGGCAGGGTCCATGGGACCTTCGGGAGGAAGGGTGCTGAGCCCTTCCATTTGGACCTAGCTGGAGCACTTTGATAATAATACATAATGAATTCAAATCCTTACACTCTGTTTTGAAAGCATAAGATCTAAATGAAATTGAGAAAGTTTTAATTGATAATTGTTTCAGACTCGAATTATGATAACAGTAAAAAAACTAAACAAAATGGAGAACAAATTAACTTAAATAACTTTTCAATACGATCTTAACATTTATTTTAATATGAATATGCGTAATATGGTATCATAAATTTTTTCAAAGTAAAAATGAAGTAACGAATATACAAAAATGGATTATCATGGGTCAAAGTGTTAGGCGTCTTGCTTTACGAAAAAATTAGCAGCTTACAAATTGAGATGAATGTAGGTCAAAGTGTTCTCTAGACATCTCGCTGAAATGAATATTATTTACACACACCTGTTACCTCAAAATTGACCTGTTTACCTCAAAATCAATAGAGCTCTTCCTTTCCTTCCAAGGAACCTGAATACTGATTTGGTGGCCTTTGATTTGCACTCTGGGAAAATGGGGCTTAATGCATGTGCAGTCCACACAGGATAATCAGGGAAGACACTTTCTGCATTTATTGACTGTTCTCTTTAAAGAAAGTCTCTTTTAAACCAAAATCCATTCTCTTTGGAAACTGTCATCCCTGATAAGCCTGTGCAGACTGCACAGACTTAACTGGGACGACACTTTATGCAAATGCGTTAAGCCACACTTTCCAAGAGTGCCACGCATATTCTTGAATGGAAAAAAAATGTCTTGGTATAGCTCCTTTGACCTTGACCCAATTGACCTCATTATCAATTTGCATTTTCCTTACCAGAAGAAACCAGTGATTTGGATGATGGTAGTTCAAAGCATTACTTAGATATCATGCGCTAAAGAAATGATGCAAGGACCAACAGACAAACTGTAAGACTGACAGCCAGCGGACAGGTGCAAAGCAAAACACCCCAAATTATGAAAAGGAGGAGAGCATTATTAAGTCTGGTTTATTACCGTACCAAAAGCTCTTCCAATAGCGATCGACTCTACTAGTCCCAGTATAGGTACCACAATAATACCAGTGCCTATGTGCTGAAACAACACAATACACCAAAGATATAATCAGGCCATGTTAATAGCTACCAAATATGTGTATCTGATAATAAATATGATCTTAAAATAGCAAATTAACTTATATTCTGTGTCCTAAACATTTTCTTAACACAATTTTATGTTTGAACAAGAGGGCAAATGCCCCAAGGTGCTACCCTGAGACCTAAAGTATTCAAACTGTTTTTAGCAGGTAGTGTTTCACAATAGACTTATAGGGAAAACTGTCCAATCACCTGGCAGCCAGTGTTTCAAAGGACACATGTCATTTTTGAACTCAGCCCAAATATCATTTAAACAAGTTTTATGGTGATTGGGCAAAAATGTGACCTCTAAGAGTGTTCACAAGGTTTCCTATAGCCATATAAGGAAAATTGCCCTGGCCCTTGGCAGCTATGTTTTTTCAATGGACAGGCATCAGTATTGAACTTGACGGAGATCATTAAAACATATGTTCTGGCCAAGTTTCATGAAGATTTGACTAAAATGTGGCTTCTAGAGTTTGAACAAGGTTTGACTATAGTCATAAAAGGAAAACTGCCCTGAACCTTGGTGGCAATGTTTAAAAAAAAACAGTACAATTTTCAGCTAAGACATCAGAACAAATGTTCTGACAAAGCTTCATGAAGATTTGACTTGAAATTTGACTTCTCGAATTATGAATTTAACAGGCTTTATCTTTTATTAGAACAGGTGACCTAGTGTTTTTTTTACCACACCCAGTTTCAAAAACTCAGCAAATACATCATAAGAATTTTTTCTGACCAAGTTACATAAAGATTGGACTAAAAATGTGACTTCTAGACTGTCAACAATTCATCACTTTAGCCGTTAAGGAAAAATGCACCACTCAACGGCGGCCATATTTTTCAACAGGTTGGAACTAAAAAAGTGACTTCTAGAGTGTTAACAAGCATTTTTTTAAATTTGACCTCGTGACCATGTTTTGACCTCACATGACCCAGTTTCAATCTCACCTGAGATTGCATTGTGACAAATGTTCTTAATAGGTTTAATGAAGATTCAACAATAAATGTGGCCAACAGAACGTTAACAAGGTTTCAGTATAGCCAAATCAGAAAAACTGCCNACCCCTCTTGGTGACCATGTTTTTTAACGGACCGGAACCATTTTCTAGCAGATAAACCATTAGAAGAAAATAAGTTCAGACCAAGTTTCAATAAGATTTTGACCTCACATGACCCAGTTTCAAACTGGGCCAATTTATTAACTGGACAAATCATCTGACCACAATTTCATGAAGATTAAACAGTAAATGTTGCCTCTAGAGTGTTATCAAGGTAAATGTTGACAATGCACGACAGACGACGGAAAACAAATGAGAAACAAAAGGCGATCACAAAAGCTCACCATGAGCACTTTGTGCTCTGGTGAGATAAAAACAAATAAATAAATAATAATTGACACACATACAGAAAAAATATCCCCAGCATCTAATTGCACTGTTTTGTTGGTGTCGGTGTCATAATATTCGCTGTTGAATGAGGGTGGTTTGAAGGGAGGTAATCCTTTTTGCACCTCGCCAATGGTTGACAAAGCGTCGCCATGACCATGGACTTCCAAGATGGCTGCAATCCCCGCTGTCGTCACAACCAATATCGCATTGGCACCTATCAGAAAAAAGATTGAAATGGACTCAATGTTAAAACAGGACCATGACAGTTAAGAATGTCTTTGTTACCATGGAAATATAGAAGCCAACTACAATTTTGCAAGAGTGCAAATTACTATTTCCAAATACACAAATCGATGTCGTCTTCTTTTAACTTCTCAATATCTGAACAGATATATCATAACTTGATCAATTCTTGATCTTATGTGACATAATAAAACACCATAAACAGCAAAATAGGAAGGGATGACAATAAATATTTGAATGTTCCAATATTCAAATAGTAAAAATTATTCCTGTTACTGTATTTGCTTTTTCTATAAGCTTATTAAGTACATAAGTTGCAACTATTAACAGAAACTCAATGCTGCCAATGATAACACAGGATAGGTGTCAAAATCGATTGTTCATCCAACTTCTGTGTTAACCCTTTGCATGCTGGGAAATTTGTCGTCTGCTAAAATGTTGTCTGCTAAATTTCTAAAATTAGCATTTTCTTCGATTTTTTTTTCAAAGAATACTATCAGAATAGAAAACAGTTTGGATCCTGATGAGACGCCACGTTCGTGGCGTCTCATCTGGATCCAAACTGTTTGCAAAGGCCTTCAAAATCCGGTTCCAGCGCTCAAAGGGTTAACAANTGACGACACTTTACACACATGCATTCATCCCCTTGTTCTCAGCGCATTATAACTTTTAATTACAAAATCAACTTTTTACCATGTTAAGCAGTTATCAGACCTCGGATTACTGGAGCAGTTTAAATCAAACATGTAAAGCATTGTTAGTTATGAGATCGCTTTTAAGCCTATTGTTGCAGACGAGAGTGACAAGGTGTGATAGATGATCTCAGTTCTAACAGAATCAGTTTTCAACTTGGTAAGGAACAAACACACTTAATTGAAATGAAATCAACAGTAGTGAATGTGACTAGTTTATTTTGGTAATTATATATTTTGTTTGCAATACCGGTATATGAAATTTGTATGTTGCAATATATGTTTGCAATCCTACAATATGATCAACAACATTAACATTATTTTATGTGTTGAAAAAGTGCTGTAAAATGTTTTGTTTTAATATTATAAACAAGATGTGTTTGTGAAACACTATGTCCCCTTAAGAGCGATTTTGACCCATATATTTGACCTTTGACCTTGAAGGATGACCTTGATCTTGACCTTTCACCACTCAAAATGTGCAGCTCCATGAGATACACGTGCATGCCAAATATGAAGTTGCTATCTTCAATATTGCAAAAGTTATGGCCAATGTTAAAGTTTGATGCAAACAAACCAACAAACAGACAGGGCAAAAACAATATGTTCCCCAGTATAGACTGGGAGACATAAAAATAAGTAAACTTTCATCCCAAGAACACAGTTTTTGGTATTTAATGGTAACATTTACTTTTATTAAGACTTTAAACTGTCTCAATAAAAAATTATACCTCTGTTTAAATATACGCTACTTTGACTTGTAATTAGCTAAAGTTATACTAAGCTGATACTTTGTGTAACACAACTTTAGTCCATAAACTTCATTGGTGTTTAGTATAATATTCTCATTTTATCAAATTATGTTTTTTATTTTATTTCATTGATTTCGCTGTTTGCATTTCTTTGAATAATTACATGATAATGATCATATTGTTAGCCAGTTTTGTTTATATCTGTGTTGATCGAGCATATTTATAACAATAAGAAATGACCATCTCTCTGTAAAGGAGTTGCCTGCCTTAAGCAGCCACTTTTGCAACTTCCTGTGACAGGCTGCTCAACACAGGTCAGACTGTTTTGAAGTATTGAAATACCGCTACAATGAATAAATGTTCTTCTGTACCGGAATAGAGTCAAATAAATAACAGTGTATCCCAATTAATATGCTTTTATGGCATCATTAAAATTTAAAGTCATGAAAGACGTGTGCGTGCACACATGAATACAGAATATAAGAAACAATTCTGTATGTTCTTTATGCTAATAATTTCATACAGTATCATATTAATGTAGACAAGCTTTCATTGCAAACAAATGGTTCTACGATAAGCTTCATTCTGGGAGACCTGGGCTTAATGCATGTGCATTAATTGTTGTCCCAGATTAGCCTGTGCAGTCTTCACAGGCTAATCAGGGACAACACTTTACGCCAAGACTGAATTTAATTTTTAGAAGAGACTTTAAAAAATTCCATACAAGCAGAAAGTGTGGTCCCTGATTAGCCTGTGCAGACTGTACAGGTTATCTTGATCTACACTTAATCAGGCTGATATATATCAGGGGCCATAACTCTGCAGTTGCTGGGGCTTCTTGGTTGATCATGGCATTGAGCACATAAACTACAATCTCATACACTTTCCACCTCATACGAGAAGGGTTGCAAAAAAATGGCCTGTTTTATTAGAATGGCACCAGAGGTCATGTATGTTCACATTTAAGATGAACATTCATTTTATATTTTGAAAATAAAATACATACCATAAATAAAATGTGGTACTAGAGTACTGAAAACTCTAAATGTCAGTACGGTCAGGCCATTGTGCTGGTGAATTGTACTGAAATCTTGGAGAACTATAGTTACTGTTCTCAAATTTGTTCTGAAATACAGTACATATTAAATAAGACACATCATGTAAAAATGGGTCATATGCCATATGCAGCCAACGTAGCTCCAGACCAGCCGGCGCAATTGCACAGTCTGGTAAGGAGCTACAGTTTCCGCTAATAAAACCACTAAACCTTGTTTGACTTTTTAGCGGACAGGTAAGCTCCTGGCCAGAATGCACAGGCTGGTCAGGAGCTACTCTGGCAGCATATGGCATAAGACCCAATTTTGCATGACTTGGCTCAATTAAAACATGATGAAATTGACAATCATAGTCAGTGTTGGCACAACAACCAATTAACATCAACCATATATATCTTTAAAAAAAAGAAAGATATTTCTTGTTTATAATGTTTGGTTGATGAGACCTTGGTAATTTCAAATGAGTGAAATACATGAAGCAATAAATCATCATTTACTCATCAAATGAAAAAGTATCCTCGACACAAATTTTATTGCATATAAAGTTTAACTTAAATCACTTAACTGGGAAGAAAATAAAATTTCAAATGCTAATTTAATTAACAATCTGTAAAAAGTTATTTAACTTACATTGAAATGGTAACCTTAACAATCCTTAATTTATCATTGTAAAAACAAAAATATACCAGAAATAGATACATGTACCTTGAAGTTGCGATAGATTAGCAAAAGCATTATATCTTTTAAGCACTATCACCAGTAAGATATTTAAACAGAACAAATTTTAACCATGTTCATATGATCTTTTGTGTGAATGTATGGCCCAGTGGTTCATGCATTGAGCAGCTTCATGTTACAATTTTACATTTGTGTGTTGTTCTGAAAAAACTGGGCATAATGCATGTGCGTAAAGTGTCATCCCAGATTAGCCTGTGCAGTCCGCACAGGCTAATCAGGGACGACACTTTCCGCCTAAATTTGATTTTGGCTAAGAAGAGACTTCATTTAAACGAAAACTGTCATAAGAGCAGAAAGTGACGTCCCTGATTAGCCTGTGCGGACTGCACAGGCTAATCTGGGATGACACTTTACGCACATGCATTATGCCCAGTTTTCTCAGACCGCGACACATTTAAGGGTTGTATTGAGCACAAGATGACAACATGTTGCAATCAGATTATTATCTGTATTCACTTACATATAATCAATATTGAGTTTGGGTCCATTGTACATACAGGCTCATATAATATGTAACATAATGGCTATTGACCTAGACATCAGCTAAACAGTCACCAAAAGCATTTGCCATTCTGGCTAAATCAACGGTTGTTTGCAGCAGTTATTCCCCATTCATTTCATATAACTTTATGAACAGTGCATACAAATGTAAGTGGACACATGAAGCAGAAACTGTTAAAAAGGCAGTGGTACTATGCCTAAAATGGCACAGAAATTCAACCAATGAGAAGCCACATTATTAAACCAGGACTGTTTAATTAATTTAACTGTTATCCAGCACAAAGCCAATGACACCATTCAAAATAGACATTTTCACAGAAGCCTCATATTCAGCTTACTGACATATGTTTAAATATGTAGCAAGTTGTTACAATAAAAATGTGACCCCTGGGGCTTATACAGTTTTGACCCCTGGGGCATGATTTAATATTTAGGACCACATATCAATGTCACACATCACATAATTAAGCCAGGGATTTCAATTGAAGCAGAATCCTGCTTTTTGATGCAAGCATATTGCAATTTTATAACCTTTAGACTTCTGCAAATTATCTGCCTTGCATCATTTTGATGCAAATATTACTGGAAATCTTAATAAAAATATATTTTATATAAATACCCATTATGGTAAATCACATAGTATTCAAATAAAATGTATACTCATAAACATTTAGAGAGAAATCAACTATAAAGTACAAACAAAATAGCTCTGTGCTTTAGTATTTTGACCCCTGAAAATGTTTTCTGACCCCTTTAATTTTCAAGCAAAGGGTCATATGACTCCTGGTTTTTAAAATCTAATGAAATCCCTGATTAAGCTTTGGGTCTTGTGGTCTTAGATGAAAGTTTTTTTTTTAAACTACTAGCTATATTATAATTATATATGTCTATTCAACCCCTGGGTGTGGTAAGTACTGAACCTTGAGGTTAATGATTCAATGGAACTTAGTGGGGGACTACTATACCATATTACGATACCAAACATATCATTTGTGGACCTTATTGTTAAAGATATGTAATTCTTTTAAGTTATTTTGCTTATAAAGTTCATATTAATAATAATCATGTTACAAAAATTCTAAGTTGAAACAGTAATTTTTAGCATAAGGCCATGTTTTTCCACAGACTGGAACTATGTTTTAACACGGCCCGTACTGGTATATAACACGGCCCGTACTGGTATATAACACGGCCTGTACTGGTATATAACACGGCCCATACTGGTATATAACACGGCCCATACTGGTATGTAACATGTCCCATACTGGTATATAACACTGCCCGTACTGGTATATAACACGGCCTGTACTGGTATATAACACAGCCCGTACTGGTATATAACACGGCCCGTACTGGTATATAACACGGCCTGTACTGGTATATACACGGCCCGTACTGGTATATACTTAACACCAGTGTTTTTTTTATGGCAATTTCGGGGCCGATATTCGGCCCCATTCCCCTCCAAAAAGAGTANGACATGATGGCTGTGGGTCCCAATGTGATGTCCTTCGATGTTCCCAGGATCGTATACACAAAACACCCCATGAAGGCTGAATACAACCCATACTGAAACAGAATAGAATTGAGCCAGACTCTGGGAAAACAAAACTTTCTGTCTTAACTTGATTTTGTTTAGAAGAGACTTCTTTTATACTTAAATTCCATCAAAGCAGAAAGTGTAGTTGCTGGTTAGCGTGTGTGGACTGCACATGCTAATCTGGGATATTAACTTATGCACATGCATAAAGCACATTTTTCCAGATTGAGGCTTGTTTTAGAGCATACCAATGTCAATACCTATTGTCTTTTTAAAAGACTCTCCTTGCTCACTTGTGACCTGTTGGTTTTAACATGTATAAATGCAATGAAAACCAGAAATTTTGATGCTCAATAATCAACCCTGACAATTCTGACCTGTGGGGGCAGTCTAGCTATGACAGCGTACGCCAGACCCTGGGGTAACACTGTCATGGCCACTGTGAGGCCGCTTATGAGGTCACACTGGGCATCCAAAAGCCTGCAAAAAGCACAAACAAATAGAATTAATCAAAATATCCAGCCCCAAAAGTAAATACATCAGTCACAAAATTGCAACTTCTTTGCTTCACCCTTTCCCACTCAGAAGCAAAATGAAACTTGCTATATGTAACCAGCATTAAACCAGACCAGCCCGCGAGTTTTATGCTGTTTGCTGTGCATCAGTATCTGTGAGTTAGAAATGAAACTCTTAAAACTTAAATCTATAAAGAAAGGTCGTTAATTTAATTTGATTTTCTAAGGGACTACAAACGGGTCAAAATACATATCTGAGCGTTAAAGGGTTAACCCTTTGCATGCTGGGAAATTTGTCGTCTGCTAAAATGTTGTCTGCTAAATTTCTAAAATTAGCATTTTCTTTGATTTTTTTTCTAAGACCACTATCAGAATAGCAAACAGTTTGGATCCTGATGAGACGCCACGTTCTGTGGCGTCTCATCTGGATCCAAACTGTTTGCAAAGGCCTTCAAAATTCGGTTCCAGCGCTCAAAGGGTTAATGAAAATTGCAGTGTTACTAGACACCATCCCGTCTGCATTCAATGAGTTCATTGTATTTAAAATAAATTATGCCGGATAAGTTTGGTCTGCATTTCCTCTTGAACAGTTATTAATGTAAATACAATACTGATATGACAAACACTACAATCCATGTCAATAAAGTGTTGTTGCTAACTGCAGAGGAATTCTCCAGACAGAAGCCAAAAACATAGAAATCTAGGTAACAATACTATCTGTCAACATTGTCTTTATGTCAATAAAGTGTTGTTGCTAACTGCAGAGGAATTCTCCAAACAGAAGCCAAAAACATAGAAATCTAGGTAACAATACTATCTGTCAACATTGTCTTTTTGCTCGGAAACATGGAAAGGCATCAGTAAGGACTGGATTAACACAATTTTGATATACTTGGTAAATTGGTTGACCAAATGAATGCCAAAATGTGACTGGTAAATAGAATCTACAGAAGATTTCCAAATGAACTAGATAAAGGATAGATCGTTAATATGTTTTAACCACATAACAAAAAATAACTGAACTGCTTACAGCCTATGACGACTGAAATATGAAGATATGTACGGGGTTCATTCTACTGCATCCACACAACACAAATCAAACTGTGGTAGCATTCATTTAACAAATAATGAAACTACAGAAACAATATCAGGAGAGTTATTTATGATCACTATTTTTATAACAGAACACAAAACTTTAAAGGGACTGTAAACCACGAGATACCAAAAAAGAAAAGTTCTAAAATACTGTATTTTTTTTACAATTATTAGTTTATATTGATTAAAATATCACGACTGGTATATTACATTACTTGAAAAAAAATCATATTTTCTCCTGAACAGATTACGCAAATCCAGGCTGGTCCAGAGCTATGCTGGCCACATATGGCATAAGACCACTTTTTGCATGATGCGGCTCATTTAAACAATCTTATATTTCTACAGAAACACGATGAATTGCATTGAACATCATTTTATAGTTATACTTTTTTGAATGACATAACAAAACCTTCAAATACTTAGATAAAATGAACATATAAAAGAATAAATAAAGACTATTATGAGAGTTAAAATTGAATCGCTCTATTATTGTGTGTTTTACTATGTTTCAGAGTATTTACATGATTTTAAAAGAAAATACTACCCAATACACATTACAGTGTAATTAATATGTATCCAAATTGTTATATATATAAATAAAATATTTAAATAATAAATTCAAATTTAAAACATATAATACTATATAAATTTTATTGCTTTAGCAAATATTTAAAAGGTATTCATTCTAATTAATTTACTGAAAGCACTGATTATATATAAACTAATGGTTTTAGTTGAGTTTAATAGAGTCTAATAAATGAACTATAACTAGAAATCCATTTACCATCAATATTATAAATGAAAGAAAACACACATGCTCAACTAAATCATGAATATTAAATAATACATCTAAATAAAAGTTTATTACTTACGAATATTTAGGCAACCATTTTATTATTGGGAATTTTTTCTTGGCATCATTTACATTGCAACACTCTTTAACACAATTTTTCATGGTGGATGACAATTTGATCTGCCGCAAAGGTGCGATCTCCCGCAAATCGTCATCTTCATCTTCGGAATGGATATATATATCTGTCGCATATGACCTCTGACTTGAACTTTGGAATGTCCCATGACTCTGCGACCTTTGACCTCTCAAAGCATTTTCTAACAACGGATCGGACTCGCCTTCCATTGTTGCCGCCCTCAGAGATCATCCTGTCATGCAAAAAAAATGAAACTAGAATGGAAGTCAATCTTATCATTTCACATTTTACAAAGTGTTCATCATTCCTAGTCACAGAGGTGTTCATGTTTGATACTACAATACTGTATCTGGGATTGCAATCATTTTGAACGTTTCAAGTATGCATATCATTCAGTCTAACTTGCGTTGAGCAGCCACTTTTGAGATGGTTGGTTTGTTTTGTAGCGCATAGCAACAAAATTATATGGTAATGATTAAGAATGGACATTATTGTCACGTTCTGAGAAAACTGGGCATAATCCATGCGCGTAAATTGTAAATTGCGGACTGCACAGGCTAATCAGGGACGACAATTTCCGCTTTTATGGAATTGTTCGTATAAATGATGTCTCTTCTTAGCCAAAAATCCAGTTTGGGCGGAAAGTGTCGTCCCAGATTAGCCTGTGCCGACTGCACAGGCAAATCTGGGACGACACTTTACGCACATGCATTATGCCCAGTTTTCTCAGAACACGACTTTTTATACCCCCCCCCTCTTGGTTCATTTTATGATTGAGAGACGGGTTACACATTTCTGTTTAAGTTAATTGAATATTGTGTAAAAAATCAAAGTTAATTTTTAAACATAGCTCATGATAACTTTTCCCTGCTATTAAAAAAAAAGAGTGAGCACTAGAAATCTATGATTTTCTATATTTCAATAATTGTATACAGTTTTAATAATAACAAAAAAAATAATAAATGAATTTCAACTTACACTCAATACAGTTCACTTGGTGATGCTTCAAAGACCCATGTACAAAACTTATCTACATTTTTTAACAGCAGAACACTTAACTAGATATTTAAAAATTAAGGGCAAAAATATCCTAGCAATTTCGACAACAGCAAATAAAAGCTACGAAACTAAAGACATTTGTGCCCTTGCCTATTCCTTTTAATAATAAATTTAAGGATTGGGCAAAAATACTGCATGATCCCTTATTTGAAAATATCATCACCAAAAAAAAACAAAAAAAAACTGTAAGGCTGCACTTAAACAAATATTAATATCCACTTCAAATAATAACAAACATACCCTGAATTTAAACAAAGGTATTCTTATTCGGACAAAACCACCTGCTTTTGGTGATAGCCACCGGTATGTCTCTGAGTTACTAGCTACAGTTATTATCCCTTTGCATGCTGGGAAATTTGTCGCCTGCTAAAATGTCGTCTGCTGAATTTCTAAAATTAGCATTTTCTTTGATTNTAAGCGACCAGCGGCACCTGCGGGAATATTTTAAAGAAGGTCTGTTCATATCATCATATTAAATTCCTTCTGTTTATAATATAAATAACAATAAACACGCCATGTAGTTTGCCTGTTTTCTATGGAAATGGAAAATACCTCTCAATATTCCTAAAAACCCTTTATGGCTGAAACAAAGGAGTAAAATACGCTTTAGCAATAATATCAGGGGGTAAAATACCCTTTAGACTAAATCCCTATCTGGAGCTCTGCTTACACTCAATACAGTTAACTTGGTGATACTTCAAAGACCCATGTACAAAACTTATCTACATTTTTTAACAGCAGAACACTTAACTAGATATTTAAAAATTAAGGGCAAAAATATCCTAGCAATTTCTACAACAGCAAATAATAGCTACAAAACTAAAGACATTTGTGCCCTTGCCTATTCCTTTTAATAATGAATCTAAGGATTGGGCAAGAATACTGCATGATCCCTTATTTGAAAATATCATCACCAAAAAAAAACAAAAAAAAAACTGTCAGGCTGTACTTAAACAAATATTAATATCCACTTCAAATAATAACAAACATACCCTGCATTTAAACAAAGGTATTCTTATTCGGACAAAACCACCTGCTTTTGGTGATAGCTGCCGGTATGTCTCTGAGTTACTAGCTACAGTTATCCCTTTGAGCGCTGGAACCGGATTTTGAAGGCCTTGGCAAACAGTTTGGATCCAGATGAGACGCCACAGAACGTGGCGTCTCATCAGGATCCAAACTGTTTGCTATTCTGATAGTATTCTTTGAAAAAAAATCGAAGAAAATGCTAATTTTAGAAATTTAGGAGACAACATTTTAGCAGACGACAAATTTCCCAGCATGCAAAGGGTTATTATACATATGAGCCTCGCTCTGGGAATGCACATACGTAAATTGTCGTCCCAGATTAGCCTGTGCAGACTCAGGGATGAAACTTTCTGCTTTTATGGTGTTGTTTGAGAGAAAATGTTAAACATTGAAAATATTTTATTTACTTGTATGTATAAATACCTTAAGGGTTAACAACTTGATAGTGATATAATTATCTATATAAAACTTAAAGATAACATCAAGATTATCATTCACTTCCGACATTTATCACAGTAGCAAATGTAAATCGCATTTAAGTTACAATAGGTGCAAATAAGTGTGCACATTAAGCCTCATTTTGGGAAAACTGGGCTAAATACATGTGTGTTAAGGGCCATCCCAGATTTGCCTGTGCAGTGCACACAGGCTAATCAGGGATGACACTTTCTGCTTTTATGATATTTTTTTGTTTAAAGTAAGTCTTTTATTAGCAAATAATTCCATTAAAGGCGGGAAGTGTCAATTTTGTCCATTCTTTACCTGAGAGTGGGTACCGAGGGGTATACATGTAGTTGTATGTCAGGGGCAAGTGTTGGGGTTTATGGTACAAGGCGCCTCTTATGTTGGAATTTCCAAAAAGTACAAAAAATATTTGTTAAAGATGATTATGCTTTCAGCTCCTGAAAGCTTTAAGAAAACAACATGATTTATATAATGCTCTCCTTAAGGTCTATATAGCATCCTTAATGTTAACTTACTTAAGAAAAGATTGAATAAAATTTTTATCTTCGAACTATTTTACAAGTGAAATATTAGAACCATGGTAAATTAAAACTAGAAATGGCGCGGCAGCAACCGATGCGTATCCCCATGCCGCATATCAAAAGTTTGGGCGGGCATGGTCTATGTGGGCGGGACGCCTCAGGGTTGGTAATGCGACCATGCATAGTTGAGATTGACCGTATTGTCATAAGAGAAGTTCAGTATCAATTAGAAGTGAATCGGTGTAGAAATGAAGAAGTTTTAGTAAAAGGCAATTATGGGTGGGTGTGGCCTATGTGGGCGTGGCCCAGGGGTGAGTAATGTGGACATGGATGGTCAAAACAGACCTTGGGTAGGAAAAAATTATGCCAAACAAAAAATTTGGGTAGGAAAAAAAAATTAGTTAGGAAAAACAATTGGGTAGGAAAAACAAAATTGGGTACAAAAAAAAATTGGGTAGAAAAAAAAAATTTGGGTAGGAAAAAAAAATTGGGTAGTAATAAAAAATTTGGGTACGAAAAAAATAAATGGGTACCAAGAAAAATTGGGTACGAAAATTTTTGGGTACGAACAAAGATGTGGGGGTACGGGGAAGTACCATGTTGTCATAAGAGATGTTCAGTATTAATTT
>VMBQ01008720.1:15314-36118 GCA_007657795.1 Dreissena rostriformis
GCATTTATAGATTGGTTACCTCCCCTTATCTATCGTTACTCTCTATATAGGGATCGGTACAGGCTAATCTAAACGGTCCAAATTTGGACCGTTTTTGCAGGGGAAGTAATCCGTGTACCATTTCCGGTTTATTTTCCCGAACTTTTTGACAGCTGAAAGGTAAGAATAAAAGCTCGTTCAAGTCAAATAATATTCATAATACATATGCAACATGAGTACTACATGCTGCATAATATCCTCGCGTTACTTAAAAGTGGAAATTCAGAAATATTAGTTATCAACGGAATGATAATGAGATTAAAAAACAATAATCTGGGAAACGCCGCGCGCCAACCATAACATTGTAACGTCACGTTAGTTATAAACCACGCTCCGATTGGTCTTCGGGTTATCCAATATAAATCGCCGATACATTAGCCTGTACCTGTTGTATATTATAGTCAACGGTTATATTCAACGGGGAACCAGTTAATTTGTACACTATGCACAAATTATTACATATAATTTATAATTTTCATATTGTTTCTGATATTCGTCGACTCGCACACTTGTCGGATTGAATGTCCTATTGTTTTGTTTGTGCCAAAACATTAATTTGTTAAACAAACCGGTAATAAGTGCCACTTTTCCATCAAGACGTCCGATTCCTGCCATTTTGAAAATATTTTGCGTCGTCAGAAACGCATTGTACAGCAATAAGATCAAGGCTACATGTGGTTAAATCTTGTCTAGTTGACAAGTTACGCGCACCTGCAAAGTTAAGTGACATCCCGTTGTTGGCAAAAGTGGTGTTTTTATATGAGCGCTTATGGAAAAGTTGACATTAACAACAAAAATATCGATTCCATGCATGCATCATATCATAACTAACTGGAACCCATTCTATACATAGATGGTGACGTCACTACGTTCTTGTTAGTAAGACCGGTGTGTGCACAATGAACTGGAACCTGTATATTTCCAGGAAAAAAAACATTAAATGACAATTTCTTGACTAATGTATATAATTATTTTAATTTATAAAATCGTTTGTTCCAATCGCGAGACTTTTCGTTTGAGAATTATTTGTTCGGCGTTGTATTGTCCCTTTGTTGAGCATAACCCGATGATCTTGTTATGATCAGATACTGTCCAGACAATTAATAACTAGCCACATGGTGCCATAAACCACTTCTTTTGGTTGCAGTATTAAGCAGTCATTTTGTCGAGTACTTGAACATTTAAGTATGTATCTGTTCGTTTAATTACTTACGTAACACATTAAAAAAAATAAAAGTCATTTGTCCAAATAGATTTTCAGCAAAATATAAATTGTATAGATATTATCCAGTTTAATCCTAATAATTACATGTATGTACTTGTCGAACGCGTGGATTCAAAGAAACGCTTAGGATAAAGACACGATACAAAACCGAATGGGACGCGGAATGATGCCGACGGTTCCAGAAGTATATTAGTAATAATATAATTTATAAAAATAAAAAATGGTGCAGATACACATAACGCCTTACAACTTGAAGCAAGCTTGCATCATGTAGCAGATGACTAACCAAAAACATTGTGACAAAAGGAGACACTAATTGCTAGATACAATGCTTTTTAACCTCGTCGAATATCATAAAAGAACTAACCACATCTCATTAAAGAGCCAACTAGCACACACAAGATAATAAGAAACATGCAAGAGACAATTCTTGAAGCCTTGTTGTCATAACTTCCTCCTCTTTTTTGCTTAATACATGTTGTGGACCATTTCTGCTGTCCAGAACTCCTTCACCAGACAGACGGCGTCTTAGAACCAAAAAACAGAAACAGAACTGGTCTAAGCAGCTTGTCTGATGGAGCTTTTCCTTTCCTTTACACATATCAAAGAGCTCGAAGAACTTTACATGGGGAAATGCTTCAGGCGTCATATTTCTGAAATGTAGAGACATATGATGTTTTTTTCATAACCTTAATGAGAGCTTTCACTCGATGTGAATAATACCGCAATACAGCAAATTGTCACAGCGAAAATGTAACTATAGTCAGAGTTGTTGGCCATTTTGAATTTCAAACTAAAGCAACAATGGCTACCAGCACATTGTGAAGTGAATCCTAAAAAAAAACTGACAGGCAAATGCATAGTATGGAACGATTATAAGTATACAATTTTATTCCTCTTTTTTGAAAGGCCACAGAGATAAATCAAATTCAATTTGTGTCTACAAACACTAGACCGACAGACAGACCAACGGACCCATGTGAATCAAATATAGCCCCCATATCTATCATATCTGGGCTCAAATGATAACACTGAAACCTTTTTGTGTTCATCTTGTAGCACAATGTAATCATGTGAGCTTACACTACATGATTTTTTTTTTTATATATATAACAGCTCATGTTTAAAAAAAAAAACATTGTACATTTTTACCTTTTTTAAAGGCAAACTATTTACCCATGATATCTTTTATGTTCATACAGTATTGCATGAGTATAACATACATTTAAATCCATAGTTTAGTTATGTATGAAACTGTACTCTGCAATTAATTAATTTGAAAATGGTTTGATAAACTTCACTACTAGAATACAGACAGTAATTGTAATGGAATTTAAAGAATAATGATTATGCGTATGAGATGCACATTATAAGTGAACACATTTTCACTCTAAGTATTTAATTGTTGTAAGGAATTAATTACCCGCTTCACAGATTTTGCGGACTTGACAGCCGGACTACAATGTGGTAATTTTCGTTCGCTTCGCTTTTCCCATGGATGGCTAATGTATCTGCAAATATAAATGATATAACAAGGGTTTAACCAAATATTTAATGAATATAGAAATCCGAAAATTAATTTGAAAGAATTTCTAACTTTATCTTACTAATAAGTTTTAGTTGGGATATATTCTATAAATATGTTCTGAGACAGCATACAGTACAGTACAGGTATAATTAAAAGAAGTATTTTTTTGAGATCCATGACTCATTTGAATTAACAAAACATTATATTTGGATGCAAAGGAAGGATTTCACAGTACAGATAATTGCGATGATACCAATGTGTCTTGAACTGTCTTCCCTTGGTCAGGTCATTTATTTACATTAAAAACGGGGGAAAATATTATGAATGTATTTAATAACAATATATACTGTGCATGTAAAATAAGTTTGATGTTCAAATAAAGGCAGTGCACAACAGAGCAAATCTGCAAAACATGCATGAAATACGTGCGTCGGATTTACGGGTATTTTTATACGACCCCGAGTTACGCATCAAGTGAACCGGAAATGGTTAGTTAGTGCCCTTTACATAATGTCATTTTTCTTCCTTAAATGCGAGTTCAGTCATATTGTTGACTTACAAATCAAATATACATAAGTACAAATGTACACACAATAACACCAACCTTTGAGTATATTGTACCACAGAACAACAAAATAAATACCTCCAACCTTTCAGCCTTCCAAAAAACGTGCACACAAATCGCTAATTCTGAAGACTCGTTATGAAACTACAAGCGATTGCTGACCAGGAGTAAACCAATTTTTGTTAACAAACATTTTATTGACGAAGAAATCATTACTTTACATGACACTACAGAAATAAAAATAGTTTCTGATCACTTTCTCTTCGTACCAGCCTGATAATTTCGAAGTTTGCCGGAACTGGTCTTGGTTCGGAACTGATGGACTGACTGTACTCAATCAAAATAAATTGATCACTTAAAATTGTTTCCAGCTATACATATTTAATGAGTAAAACGTGTTAAGAGAGTCTTTATAAAGTGTTCAAATAATACCCCAAATATGTTGCCGTCCATTACTGAAATAGTATTGACAGTAAAAAAACCTAACTCAATAAATGTTTATTGTATTAGTGTTTGTAAAAATAGCCTCTTCTATCTATTTTACCGCTTTGTTCAAAATGTGTATAGTGTTCTTTAATACGAAAACGATACTATGATCTTGAGTGGTTATAAAGCTTTAATTGCGCAAAATATTTGAAATATGCCAATGCTTTTTTGGATGGACCTAATGAGAGGTGTAACACATATTAATTTAGTTTTATAGAGCTCATTTTTTTCAGTAATCCGGAAGACGCCATTCATATAATTCACATTTCAAATATTCAAATACAATACCACGACTTTTAATTTATAGGAATGTCGAATGTCGCATTTCTGGGTATTCATTACCTGAAGGAAGCTCTAGTGTGTTGTTAAGAAAAAATGTTGGTTGGAAAAGATCGATATGTTTCTTTCTATTTTACCCCCTTTTATAAGTGAGGTAATATTCTATAATAAGCACCGTTTCTCAAATTATTGTGGGGTATATTTGTTTGATATGCAAAGAAGTTAGAGAAGACGCCAATTTATTGATTAATGAGGTATATGTTGAGACCGAAAAGATTGTAAAAGCCATCATAGGGCATTACATTATAGGTATCTCTAGTAAGTCATTTGTAGCATGGAAAGTAAATCCTGCGAATTCATATCTTATATAAAAAAAGACTGATTGCTGGCACAAGAAAACAATGCAGGCCACGCATAAAATAACTATATGTTTAAAAGAGAGTCATGGTTATTTATGCTTCTCGTCGAAGTTATAAAAATGTGTAATTAAACTCGGTATTTTAAGGGACGGCACTCCGAATCGTCAAACTGTATTAGCATATGCCTCTACTATGGAGGAAGTTACTATCATTTAGGATACATATTGACTAAAATATTGTTTTTGAACAATTTATAAATCAAATACCAACGTAACGGGTTAAAGTTACATCTAGACAATTATAATATAAATTTACATTTTGCTACTCTAGATATGTGTTTCCTGTATTTATATGTGATTTAAATTTGACAACTTCAATTATACACTGATTTAGGGAACATTTGAGTACCTATGAAAATCTTGAACAACACCCATAATTATAATTAAATGCAATTTCGTCTCCTTATACAAATATTTAAATGCAATTCCCTACGTTTCATAATTTAAATAAATGAACCCTAAAATAAAAACTGTTTATGTGTGGCATTCTTTATCATTTAATGCATATATTTAAAATATGTGCGTATTCTATGAATTGCGTTTGTCGTGTAGAACAATTGGACGGAGATGGGTTCTATATAGCTTGTTCATTATCAGTAAATACAATGAATAACAAGAAAATCAACGTTTCAAAATGCATTTGTGTTCATATAAATGTTTATCAGCTTTGTGACTGAGATATTTATCACGTTCAAAGGTTGTAAGAAAATTATTTAATGCTATGTAATGTATACAATTTTATATAAAAATGAAAACATAAAGTCATAAATATGACACACATAAAGTCGTAAATATGACAAACATATATGTATGTACTTTATCATCGAACCGTAGTGGTCACTGTGTCTATCAACATATTTGTATGTACTTTATCATCGAACCGTTGTTGTCACTGTGTCTATCAGCCACCCTGATCCATATGGAATCTGATATCTTTAAATAAACCATAATTCCACATCAATAGAAATTATTTACTGTTGTTCGGTCACATAATACTAAATATTTGGTTTGATTATATTGATAAAACAAGTATCAGTTGGCAACTACTAACAACACGTAAAACTGCCCAGTGACAATAATGAATACATGATAAATTCCAAATATGTTCAGTGTTTAGACCCTCTGCGAGGCATGTTTTTTTTAATTTTAAAGAAAAGAAAAATAACCTGATATTACATGATAAATAGGGTTGTAAAAAAATGGGATTGACACAATATAATGTTGAAGGACACTTTTCAAATACTTTGTTATCTGTAGGTTCAGACTAAAAATTGAAAACACTACTCCAAAGTTCAACTATATTTATAACAAATAAGCGGTGTATCCGTATTACAAAAAAGTAGGTATAATTTTTACGGACATTCTTATCATTGAATATTCTAGACAGATCAATTATATCAGTACCCTTATTGCCGAAACTCATTTCGATTATATTCTTTCTTTTTGTTTTGAAGACAATCAAAATTGCTTAATTAATTAAGATAATAGTCTGTAAAAGCCTGAAGAATTGTTGCACATTCATACAGAGGATGACGTTGTAATACCGCTCGATTGGTCATTGTCGGCTCGGGTATAACTTACATGTACCCCGGGTACAATTAAGTATACTTACTTGTACCCCGGGTACGGTAAATATACTTAAATGTACCCGTCCGATATTAGACTGTACCATAGTTGTATTTCCGCCCCAAATCCGATGTCGTAAAATGCGTTACCGATACCAAAACAACTTCTATTTAAAAAAAACTGCATCAACATGCTTATGAGTATAAGTTTCGATAATAAAGTGGCCATTTTACAGAAAATTGACATAAATATGATTTTTTTTTAGCCGACAGCGATCGATTTAGAGTTAAAATTCCCGGGTACGTTTTAGTTTATTTACCGTCCCCGGGGTACAAGTAAGTAAACTTAATTGTACCCGGGGTACATGTAAGTAGTACCCGAGCCGACAATGACCAATCGAGCTGTAATACCATATGTTGACGTTCATTATCAATTATTTTTTAAAATAACGGTTTAACCGCTTGGTAGTATTTTTCTTTTCAAATCAAGTGAACAGTAGAACGGCAAGTTTACAACAACACATTTATGATACAATCTCACCGACTTAGACCGTGTAATGTTGATATTAAATGCTTAGTATAACTATTTGAAGCCGTGTCGAACTTACGAAAGTGTTGATATGAAGTATATTTTTATCACATTTACCTTAATCTACTACCTCTACAGATTTTACGCCACTCTGCACAATAAACAAATTATTTCTCACAGTACCCGTATCAAATTACCTATACGTGAAGAAACACGATAAGACGCGTCGATTATTATTCAAACTTCCTGTTTGAAATATTTATTTAAGCTTAAACTCCATAGCATCGCGTTTACAATTCACTGGATGGGTTTAAGCATGAAAACAGAAATATTCATATGTTGCTTATACATATTTAAAAATGAAACACATTGCAAGATTCGTTATGTTACTGTTTGTTCACAACCTAAATGAATGTTTTGCAAACAGTTTTAATAAATATAATGATAATTTTTGTACTGGCATCGAATATCCAATAAAGGAACGTGTTGATATACACATACACTGCAGTGATCCCAGAGCACAATTCACGAAGGAATTTTTTGGCGATAATGTTTGGTCAAATGTTACCGTACTTCGTGTGCTTCCACCAGATTTGGAAGAATACCAGGCGTACTTGGGCCACGGATATGGCGTCGACTTAAACCCCGACACGTTTGAAATGTTTGGTCATTTAGAAGAGCTTCGCTTCGTGGGTGTTCCTATCGTGACGTTGTATCCAGGCTCCTTTCGTGGATTGGATAACCTCCGTGTACTTGAAATAAGCAACTGCGTCAGTTTGGGCTATAACAATTTTTTGTCTGCGTTTGAATCGAACGCAACACTACCAAGCCTCCAAGAGCTTATTCTGCATATGACGGGAAACTGGCGAGATAATTTTATGATAGGAGACGAGTTTGCAATGCTTCTCTATTCTAGACCGGTGCATGTATTAGATTTATCGGACATGTTAATAAAAGACTGTGATTTGGATTCATTATTTCGGTATGCAAGATATTTGGAATTTGTAAATATATCTGGAATAAATGTGAACACCAATGAAAACCTTTATTTTTTGGACATAATTATGTCGCCGTTAAAAATGTTGGACATAAGCCGTTTTGATGCTGATTCAATCGTAGTTTCAATTATTTATGGATTAAACAATTTCACCGGGAAGACTATACCAAATCCCTTCCTGATTGACCGCAATGACTTAAATGTCAGCCTGGATGCTTTATACCTTGACAATTTGTATGGAACGAGTTTTGAAGAACTTCACTCCTTTAATATGGTGGTCCCTCCACCCATTGAAGTGAGATGTTTATTAGGAACGACGTTAAATCTAAAGAATGTTTACTTTCGACGTAACAACATTACTGTTCTCGATTTAGATTTGGATTTGCAGTGCCCTATAATAATAGACTTAATGGATTTATCGGATAACGGATTAAAATATATAAATCCAAAAGCTTTCTGGAAGATACCTTCTCTTAAACAATTGTTATTGTCGGATAACAGTCTTGGCGAAATGGTCTCTTCTCACCCCGAACAATTTCAACAACTGTTCTCTACATTTGAAAGACTAGAAATTCTGGATCTGTCACGAAACAAAATTGCGACATTACTTGACGGGATATTCACAAGAAATCGTCAATTAAAACGCCTATACATGTCTGGTAATATATTTAAACATGTTTTTTTAAATTTGGGTGAATTGATTAACCTTGAATATTTAGATTTAAGTGAAAATTCTCTTGTCGAGTTAGATCCAAATAGCTTATCCAATCTGAATTCCATGCCCATTGATACTAGAATGGACTTATCTGGAGTTAAAATTCAGTGTTCAAAATGTGAAAATTATGGTGTTGTTAAATGGCTGCTTGATCACAAGAAAAGGATAATTGAAAATACAAATGTAACGTGCATTAACTCAAATTATGACGTTGCTTTGATTTCTAAAACAGTGGAAGAGAATTTACGCTATATTTGTAACAGAAACATTTACATTCGAAACAACATTATATTCTCATTTGTAGCAGCTGTGTGTTTTATTACTATTGTCATTGTGATCATTATCCGCATAAGACGCCAACGAAATGTTTATAGGCAGCATAGGAGACGCCAACAAACAATAAGAAGATTGCAAAACGGTAATCTTCAATTTGCAGCGTTCATTTTATACTCTAGCAACGACGAGGAATTTATGCGAACCTGTCTGTATGCAAATTTGGAAGAGCACCTTCACCTGAAAGTTGACAGCGACAGAGAGTTAGTTGGTTTTGGAGATAAGAATTTCAAGATTGGACACTGTATCCTGAACGAAGTCATTAGATGCACGAAAGCTTCAGCGGCAATCGTTGTGGTTCTTTCAAACAATTTTTGTAGCAGCGATTTCTGTCTGCAGGAGTTTGATGTTGCATTCCGCGTGGGTAAGCCAGTCATCCTAATGCTGAAAGGTGAAGTTGATATGTCACTGGCACCAGTCACAATCAGAGACCTGTTTAATACGTACGTTAGGGTTTTGTGGCGGTTAGATGAACACGGGGAATACGAGCTGATGACGAATTGGGACAACGTGTGTAACTCCATACTGGAGCTCGGTGGTGTCCTTGGTGATTAGAATTTTGAGAGAAACTAACGACAAACACGTTGGTACCTTATTTGCAATGTACGTGAAAGTGTGTAAAAATGATCTTTAGCGACTGAGCCAAGGTGATCTTATGGACTCACTTTTAAATCTGAACCATGTACATTATTCAATGATGTCTATACATTTTACTGGTTTCACTTTGCTTATACACGGATTATTAAACGCATATGTTCTTGTTAATGATTTGAAATTGAGCGGTGAAATATCAATATTTCTATGGTAAAGAACTATATATTGTATACATATGCAAAGCTGGCTGGAGTGAGGTAAGAATTCAAATTATATGTATTTTAATGACTTGTTTACATGTTATTATTGTTTGACCTTTTATAATTAGTGTCACTGAATATCTACAATGTGTGAATTTATCAAGTATCGTATACGAGACATAAATACAATCATTTTACCGGACACTATTCCGGGACTTTGAGAGAAAATATCTCTCGCTCCAACAATACAGAAGAAAAACATGACACGCTTTTATAATAAAGATTATTATAGCAACCATTTGACTCATTTTAGTTTGTGGTAATCCAACGAAAACACTTTTTTTCCTAATATATATCTTAGTGTTCTTTTATGTATATATTTGTTTTTCGTGTAAAGGAAATTTTTGTTTTGATATTGTCAATATGACTGTCTGTAAATTAATACTTTCAACTTTGATTGATTCTTCTTGTTTTTGTTTTCAATACATGCGTGGTTTGTTATGTTGTTATTGACTATTGATATTTATTAGTAGTACAAACGTTTTAAACTCTCACGCATTTTAGCAATTAAAATAAATAAAGTTATTTTTTCTTCAATTGATGTATTTTATGCACTTCGATGCCTTCAGTGCCAAGGATTCCATTTAATTTGTTAATGTTAAAATAAATTAATTGTTGATTACGTAGGTTACGCAGGGCTTTAATATTAAATGCACGTTTTTACGATGATTTGAGGTGACAACTGACAATGTCCGTCACTAAGACCGAGGATATACTGAGAGGTACCTGCAATTTGGGCAGACAGAGGAAAATGATATTTGCTATCATAATTAAAAATAATATTGTAAAAACCAACCCTTTAACCCTTGATAATATTAACACTTTTATTTAAATAAAAGACTCAATTTTTTGTGTTTTTCTAATTTATTGTATATTGCGTATATTTAAATGTTATTTTCATATATAAAAGAAACTCTTCATGTTTATTTAAAAAAAAAAATAAAAAAAAAATGAATAATTATCCTACAGCCTGAGTTCTTTTTTAAAGAAAGTATTGACATTTATTGTTGTTTGTCGTTTGATTATAAGCATGATTATAGATGTAAACAGCATATTTTAAAAAGGTGTTTTGTTATACAAAGAAACAGGGTATTCCCATGGTAACTTGAACCGCTTCTATTACGATGACAACAGCAAATCAGTTAGTATCTCACAGTCGATTTGTTTAAAGAATTTGCCATGCCATGACACGGTCTGGTATACAAAACAGACATATTTTTTTGTGTGAAAACGATATTATGATCTGGAGTGGTTATACAATTTAAATTGCATAAACCTTTTGAAATATGCTAATGTTTTTTGTATGGTCTTTATGAGAGGTGTCACAAATTTGTATTTAGTTTTATAGAGCTCAGGTTTTCAGTAACCCGTAAGACCCCGTGCATATAATTTAAGTTTCACATTTCAAATATATAAATACCACGATTTTAAGCTTATACTAAAGGAATGTCGAATGTCGCATTTCAGGGTATTCATAAACTAAAGGGAAGCTCTAGTTTGTTGTAAGAAATAATAATAGTGGAAAAAGATCGATACCAACATTTATTTAACCCCGTTTTGTAAGTTAGGAAACATTTCCCTTAATATTGTGGAATATATGTTTGTTAAGTATGCAAAAAAGTTAGAGAAGACGCCAATATATTGATCAATGAGGTATAATTTTAGGTATATGTTTATATTGAAATGATTGTTAAAGCCATCATAGGGCATTACATTATGGGTATCTCTAGTAAGTGACGTGTAGCCTGGAAGGTCAATCCTGCGATTTCTTATTTTATTAAATTGTTTAAGACAGTTTGCTGGCAGAAGCCAACAATGCAGGCCACGCATAAAATAACTGTGTATGTTTAAAAAAGATACATGGTACTTAATGATTCTCGTAGTTATAATAATGTGTAAAGAATCTCAGTATTTTAAAGGGAGGGCACTCCGAATTGTCATACTGTATTAGAATATACCTCTACCATGGGGGAATGTTACTATCATTTAGGATACATGTTGACTAAAATATTATGTTTTGAACCACCAATAAATCATATTCTAACGTTACGGGGTAAAGTTACACCTAGATAATTATCATATAAATTTACATTTTGCTACTCCTCTGTGCGTTTTCCTGTAATACTATTGGACTTAAGTTTGACAACTTCAAAGGTACACTGATTTAGGGAACATTCAAGTACTTTTGCATTCCTTTAACAACACACATTATTATAATTTATTGCCATTTCGTCTATTTATACAAATATTTAAATGCAATTTCCTAAGTGGCATAATGTGAATGTTCATTTGTGTAGTTGTATATCATTGAATGTAAACATTTAAAATATGTGCGTATGTCTATGTATTACGTAGGTCGTGTAGTATAATTGGACAGAGGTTAAAGATCAAGTTCACTCTGAGGATAAATGTAAGCATCCATGTATGTTTATACAAACAGTAACTGTCACACATTCAAGTAAACTTGATGTGATTCTTTCATAGAATCAAACAAGTGATTGCGAAAGCTTGAACTTCTTTTCAATTGAAATGTCCACATAATATTTTGATTGATTTGCGCTAGATAAAGTTTAAGGCCATATTTAAAGAGTACAGTCTGTGACTACCGTTGTTAGTTAGAGACTGTATTGAAAAAAACAGAGATTATTAATAGCGTAGAATGAAGAAATGAATTAAGATAGTTTTTAACGAATTATCCTATTACATCCTTTAAAAGGCAATATGGCTAGATTACTATGTTTAACATACATAATGTTCATTTTTGCAGTTTTGTTAAATTTGAAAATCCAGAGCTATGTAGTGTACAAATTAGTTGTCAGAAACGGAACACACTTTTTAGTTTTTACAGAAACAGAAATTGATAGCCACTATCAAGTTGAAGTGCTTTGCATATAAATGATATTTTAGTGTCGTATTATGGTTCAACATTAATATCTTATATTATCCATAAAGTCATAGTATGACGTTCATGTTATAAACTTTGTTAAATTGATAATAAAATGTCAGGGAAATTGGACTAATAATAAATATTAAAAACTAAAATACATGATATGTGTTGCTTTCGGCACAAGTGTACACCTTTAGCTCACTTGAGCACATATTGCTAATTTGGAGCTTTTATGATACCTGGTATGGCAATTGTCAGTACAGTGCTATCTGGAATTATGTAGTGTTTTTAATTTCTGGAAAACCACTTAGATGTGCAAAGCTTGGTCGAAAAAGCATGAAACACTTGTTATTTGTATCTGGTTTGTCGTGTGTCAAAATTCCATACATTTGCTAATAGCATTATGTCTTTACTTTAAATATCACTTGAAGACAAAGTATAGGCGAATACATAATATAATAGTACTTTACCTAAAACTCGGTCTCTATAAACGTGCGCATTGGTATTTAATCATTCGGCATTCTGCTAGGTATTCTTATATCATTAGTGTGTATTAAAATTGCTATTTTTGTATGCTGTTCTTATCTGTTTTCTCTTGTTATGTGTGTATGTGTGCACGTATGGTGTGTACGTCTGTGTGTGCGTGCGTGCGTGTGTGTGTATGTGTGAGTGTGTGTGTGTGTGTGTGCGTGCGTGTGCGTGCGTGCGCGCGCACATGTGTGCGTGTGTGTGTGTTTATTATTGAATTAATGAACTAAAATCATTATCATTGACTTGATTCATGTCATTGACCTAACAGTTATTTATATATATTCTTAAGTTAATGTTACTTATCTTTGTAAATAATCTTATGGCTGTATTGAGTTGCTTCATGTTGATCTCTTGTATGTGTATATACTCGATTGTATGCAATTGTTTATAATCTGTATATATGGTGTGCTCTTCATGAATGGAGGAAAATAAAAGTCGATCTATCTATCTATATCTTTATATTTTTATTTTCATTTTGGACAATGTCATAACCGTTTTCAGGTACTGGAAATTTAGTATTGTAAAAGCATGACATTTGCTTAAACAATATATAATAGTTTTGATTGTTATTCTTCATGAAAACATTGCAGCGCTGATGTGTAGACTCGAACTTTCATCTGACAATGAAGCAAATACACTAGGCACTAGTTGGATTACACCACATACTGAAGTGTACACATGCACAATTACACCCGTAAGCTGTGCTAGCAACATCAATTTATTCTAATAGGTTGATACTAATATATTAATGAATAATAGAGTAAAAGCTTATATGTATAGCTGACCCCGTTATACAAACCGTCAAAATGCTTCAATGCAGTAAATTCGTCTTGCTGCATCATAAATAGTGCCAAGGGTAGTTGCCGTTCTTTGCGATTGTCTAATGTATCAAAATTTAGTTAGGCAGACATATGCCCTCCGTTGTGTTTACCCACTTAGACACAAGCCATCCCTTTATGTTGCTGCCACGAAAATTTCTGAGACTTTTGTGCGATTTTCTGAGTGAATTCCAATAAGCGTCAGCATTTTGACACACAAGCTGTTAACTTTTTACATTCCTGAGTATTCTTATGCTAACCCTTGTTGCTTAAATATCACATTTAAATCTCATAATGCCCGATAATATGTGTTGCATGTCTTAAGTTGGAAAGTTGATGGTTTAAAAAAAAAACTTAAGGACGGAAGATGAGTTGAAAAAATATTTAAATATTATGTTGAAAACTCATCCGCATTTGTAAAGCAACATGTTTAATACATCGCCTGTTATGAAGTGATGTTTGATATTATTTACTACATAGATGCCTTGACATTATTTAGCCCCAACGCTCTGATACTTTCTTAGCCACGTTCGGATGTATTTGCATCGTGCTGCACTTGCTACTATATACTAGTATATTATTGATTTGTGGTGGAATATTTGAATTATCTTTGAACACTGTGATAATAAAACAACCGCATGGTAAGAATTTGTTCGCATTTGATTATATGTACACCAAATGCATAATACAAACATCACATCAGAAAATAACTAAATCATATTACCACAGTATTTTAAATACTTGTATGTTCTTTCTATTTGGGTAAATATTTGAAATACTCAAGACACGATATACGAGCATGTGTGGCATACTAGAACTTCATAAGGCAAGTATTCGGCGATGGGAAACACCATCATATAACATACTATATAACATAACATATAGGATATTATGGGTTCACAATAAGGTACATGCGTCTAACATTCAAAAGAGCGATGATCCACATACTAGTGAGCAACCAGGAACAGAAATTTACTTTTAGCTGTTTTTTTTATCGTGAATTAGCTGTGTTGTCGTTTAGCATGGTTATAGTTTGTCTGTGATTTTCATGGTGTTCTACTATATGCAGGTTAACAGTAATTGTGAACAAACGACCCTAGTGACCCAGTTTTTTCCTCCGTTTTATCTTCTTTTTTTTTAAATAATCCATGAACCATGTGGGTCAATTTGGGTGACAGCTTCGTGCGGATATGTAACGAATAAGAAACAATGTTTTGAGTTCTAGGACTTTACATTTGTGGAATTATGAATGATTTTTTTCTATTCACCTGAAAACTTATCACTTTTGACATCCATTTGATGTTTTATGACACTAAATCAAATGTTAATCATAGTTATAAATGTATATATACATATATACGCTATTTTCAGCGGGTTGATTACTGTTTTGCTCTATTTGTCCTTTATGGCATATGTATGAGGTTACCCTAAACCCTTACGTTGAAATAGTCTCAATTAAAAAATTAACACAAGTGACCCTTGATTTTTTTGTCATTAATTTTATGTTAGCAAAATATAGCTCTGGCAAACTACCAATAACTATTTAATTCTATTTATAACAAAAATAAATAAATAAACTAAACTGCCGCGTACGTCCTTAATATGTTTCATGCATTTTATATTTACGCGTATTTTGTTTTATACTTACTGAGATTCTTAACCCTAAGACATTACTTCGCCAGCGGTCATTATTGTTATACGTTAAACTGTGCAAGAACTAATATATGTCTTGCAGCTTATTTTATTTAATATTATATTACCGTTACATAAATTATACTGATTAACATAATTCAAATGTATTTTGTTGTCATTACATAAAATACAAAAGTGCACCACTTTTTTTTATTTTTATTTCATTCCGCATATTAAACATGTTTGTGGTATTTTTCAGTGCGTTGTTTTCGGTTCACATTTTTCACCCGACTTGGTTATTTTGAATCTTTAATTTTATATGTTTACCTTCGATAATAAAGTCCTCGTTTAAGGAATGTCCGAGACTCCATGGGGTAATTTATTTAGTCCGCCGTAAAATAGCGTACCTTTTTCTATAACCTTTCCTGTTTATTTGACTAATCAATTGTTTACTGTACTGTTTCTTCTGCATCTGCGATGCCAGATGCGTGCCGATACACAGGAGTAAAATAAACTGGATTGGGGGATATGGAGATTGAAAACAGTAGGCGTTAAATATGCCTTTTACTTTTAACATAGACTTGTTTTAACAATGTATTTATTTATTTATTTATTTGTCAACACTTATACATTAGTACCATTTTTGGTACAACTGTTTGCAAGACATGTCATTAATCTCTTATCTCCAAGTAAACCGTCGTATACAACTTGAAATCATATATGAACGAAAACATCAAAACACATTTAAGCGTCCTCAAGACGTCATTAACCCATTATAATTGAACCTGTCTTTTTATTAAGCGCGTGGTTTGAATCAAGTTTGGATAAGCAGACTTCAAGCAGAGAAGTGCGTTATAATTTTCGTGTATACGATACGCCTTAATATGTCGTCTGTTTCAATCATTGAACGAAAAAAAATATGCTCAGTGTACATGGTGTAGGTTGACATGTTTATAGCTGATGAAAAGAATGGACCCACTTTTCACTGTTAATACAATTGCACTTTTACATCCTTATCGTACATTCATGTTGGAAAATAGCATGACGTTATTGCTGTTTTACTGGTCAACACTCTATAATTAGCGATACATAATAAGACACACATATACCATGTTTATACTTCACTTGAGTTTAAAGCAATTATGGAATGAATACTGTATACTTCGTGCAGATATGGTCTCAAAATGTTCACGAAGCGTGTTTGTCAGCGAGATATTGTTGTGATTATAATCAGTTCAATAGCTATATTATGTACCTACCGCTAAATTGAAACGTCTGATGAGTTATTATAATGTGAAATGACATCGTATGGGCAAAGTATAAGTAATAAAGTATAAAGCTATTATAACGCTGAAACTATCTTGAGTATTCATATAAAGAAGTTTCTACATAATTCATGGATTAATTAACCTTAACGTCCGTATGTTTTAATCTTTTTTAAAGGAGCTAATAGGGAATAATATTTCGGCGTCGCTCTCGGAAAACGGAGTTTAATGCATGTGCGTTAAGTGACACTTTCCGCATAAACTAGGTTTTCTCTAACAAGCATATTCTTAATATGTATCAATATAAGTGGATAGTGTCGTCCCTAAGAAGCATGTGTGGACTGCATAGGCTAATCTGGGATGACACTTCACGAACGTGCATTAAGCCCGGATTTCCCAGAACGCGATATACTATTTAAAAAAATAAGATAATTTAATAAGTCCGTTTTAAATGCTATCTTAAGACATATTTCTAGTCATTATAAATATAAACGCACATTAAAATATCGACTTAATAATGTAAAATGTTGAAGTAAGCCTCCCGCTTAATAAATACGGTAATAAAGGACTACATTTTAAATCAAAATATTTTTCCGGCACTGCGAGGTATCAACAACAATCGTATGTAATCATTATTATTGTATTACTTATTTGATAAACGCACTTTATACAGCCACAACGTGTGGACAGCATGCATTTAGCATACACTAAAATCAGTAATAAAGAAATACAGAACATAACCGAAAACATTTTATTTTCACTTTTAAAGCATATACAGCTCATCGCCATAAACATACATATGCAATAACAGCATGCGTTTCAATTATATACAAAACATACATCATTTCGAAGAAAGATCATTATAAAAAAGGAATTACATACAACATGTTTTAGTGAGAATGTAACATGGATAAGGTTAATACATAGTGACCACATAATGTAAAAACGTAGTTTAATAATTGTAACAAGTATACCGTTATTCTAAGCTTATTGTCTTTGTGAGAGATATATAATTTATACTACACATATAAGACATTTACTCGCATTTGAGAGCATTTTAAACAAAACATAGCTTTTTGCATTCAGTACATCAGTAATTGTATTAAATAAAATAACACAATGTGTGTAGTACAACATGATAAGGAGTTTATTATTATTTTAGACAAAATCATTGAGGAACGCTGAGTAAATTTCCTCTTTTGATTGCATTGTATTGTACTGTCACAATCATATATGTAAACATTGTCCGACATTATTTCCCGTCCGAAAAACTATTTTTATATAATAACGTTATTTGTGCATCTTAAAATTATTTCTTATACAAATTGTTCGTTGATCGTACAAGTTCATTTTTAAGGATTCACATGGAACTATTTGAAACGCTGGCTGCGTTAGAATTTTATGATGCAGCTTTACTCATATGTTTGATTAACTTTCTATTTTTATCACATATATCATATTTCCCATTCAACAACAATCTTAATTGCTGACAAATATGATTAATATGTAATACATAGTGTATACACGAATGTAAGATAAACCGCTAAAAATGGCTGACTGTATTATTGGTACATGAAGAACATATTACAAAAATATACATAAATAACTATCATGGTTTGTTAGTTTGATGTACTAAATATAAATGTAGTTTTACAAAAATATTGAGGGTGTGTATTTCTGAATCCATCAAATCGCCGTAATTTATTACACTTTTATTATTGATTGCACCAAACTGTGAATGTTCTTCCTGTTGATAATTTAAACATAATTATGGGAAACGTAATTGAATTTATATTATTACCGATGAAGGACGATGTCTAAATGAAAGGCTTACACATAAAGCCCACTATCTGAGTAGGAGCTTATTTTGTGAAAAGGTAAACGAAACACGATTCGATGAATTATGCAGTAGGACAAAATTTATAATTTCGTTCTCCCGAAATGTCGTTTGTGCGCTTATATTTTTAATTAATGTATCCTAGGTGCATAGGACATACGATACATACAAGTGAAGGAAAATGATATAAATGACAGAGTATCGATTCAAATACCCTAACAATTACATTATGCAGTAGAATAGGCTAAATTATCATTGTTGAAAAATTCATAAATTATTTACAAACTATCAGGTTTTATAATTTGAACGCATTTTTATTCTATTTTATAAGTTTCTTCAAAAGTCTTTTCAGCTTGTTTAAGCATTCGGGTTGTTTTGAAAAATAACTAACTGGGCGAAATTTACAAATCTGTACCATTACTTTTGAAAACACGTGCTATTAAATATCAATACTATAACTTGTATTAAAAGTAGGCTCCATTCTGAAGTTTACTTAATAATGTTCTCTTTAACTAATACAAAAATCAATAACCGTTATCAGTAGGATGGTTAAAATAAATAGTGCTGAACTGCTACGAATGATGTTTCTATTGTTTATTATTTGCTTTTATACTTTTGGATTGGTTAGCTCAGCCCCAAGAAGATGATATTTTTGGACGCAATTACAAAAATATCTCTTGATAATGAGTCTTATATTTCGTTGTTTTACTGAGACTTTGTACACTACAAGAGCACAGTTACATGCCTCGGAAGATAGGTAGGCTACGCCTTCATACGTTAAAAAGAGCTGTTCAGGTGGTCTGATCGGGATCATAACCAGGTTATATCGTTACAAGGTACTTTATCAAGCAGCAATACGAAATTCTACATACGTTGTCTAATCTTGTTTCACCAGAATTGGTAGAGACAGCTCAACAAGGTTGTTCCACACACGCACAGTATGTTGACCGATTGAATATCATCGGTTTGAAAATGAATACACGTCATATTGTCTTCAATTACCGAGTTAAATGCAGTTGAAGAATCCATAGTGAGAAGAAGCTTTATGGGTGCATTTAATTTAAATGATCAACTGTCAATATATCTATATATAAATAAAATGGCGATAATGAAATATGGTTTGCGTCGGCAAACGGTTACAGAATATAGCACATGTAACAATCGTCTAATAATTCAAAAGTCAGCAACACTACCGATGATCTCTAAATCAGCGTGGAACCGACAACGCACTAACACTTTTGTACTTTCACAGGCGTGGTTCAATCGATGATGAAGCAAACGCTCACAACGATGATTTAGTTTCTGAATTGACACCTAACCAAAGGAAAACGGCCGAGACATGCATAATGTTACTTTATTTAAGTTATTATGGTAATTGGAGTAACTGTACTTTGAAATTGATAAGAGAAATCTTCGTATTATTAAAGTAGAACTCATGAAGAAACATGTATTAAAGTTTTTTCTCAAATGTGTATCGCGTTCGAGATCAACATATCGTAAGTCATGGGGGCTTAAACCATGGATTTGTTATGCTCAAGTACCGCATTTTATCCTATAGACAATACTATTATCCTCCGGTAAAGTCATTCCCTTACTGTGGTTACTCATTTTTACAGCTGGAAGTTGTATCTTATGGAAACAGACGATAACCCAATTATACTTCTCGTTTTGGCACGTTTGCAAGAGCAAATTTCACATACATTGCCTATGTTGAGTTTTAAGTAAACATTTACAATCTACATCATTGAAAATTGACAATCTTATGATCGGATTATTTGCATTTGATTGCAAATCAGCTATGAATTCTAAACTTGTCTAACACATTTATTTTACTCACTTTTATTACACTTTGATTGTGTAAAAGTAAATATAACTTTTAATACGCAAACCATATTATAATGTTAAAATTGAATTATTTTAATTATTCCTCGGCGTATTCCAATATGATACAATACATTGAGATTAATTTTCTTTAATATAATTTCTATGAATTTCCACAATCAAATTACAACACCAAATGATAATATCAAAGTCTTATACTTATTCTAAAGATTCTGTAAAATTATCAAAACAATATAACATAAGAAACCTATCTAACTCCACTGTCCTGACATGTTTTGGAGTGGGTATTATATAACCCGAGTCATGGCTCTGTTTATAAGGTATATATAATTAGTGAAGAACATGCGGTAGCGTTATAAGGCATGTGTTTGTTAGTTCGTTACTTAGTCTTTAATTATGAGATACTATTTGTTTTCCGTTATCTGTTAAATGCGGTTCTAGGCATTAATTGAATACTGA
>VMBQ01008721.1:4080-16338 GCA_007657795.1 Dreissena rostriformis
TACTTCAAGGTCAAGGTCACAGGGGTCAAAATTTGTGTGCGTATGGAAAGGCCTTGTCCATATGCACATGCATACCAAATATGAAGGTTATATCTCAAGGGACATAGAAGTTATGAGCATTTTTCGAAACCTAAACGCAGATTTTGAAACCTAAACGCAGACCCCTTCTTCAAGGTCAAGGTCACAGGGGTCAAAATTTTTGTGCGTATGGAAAGGCCTTGTCCATATACACATGCATACCAAATATGAAGGTTATATGTCAAGGGACATAAAAGTTATGAGCATTTTTCGAAACCTAAACGCAGATTTTGAAACCTAAACGCAGACCCCTACTTCAAGGTGAAGGTCACAGAGGTCAAAATTTTTGTGCGTATGGAAAGGCCTTGTCCATATACACATGCATACCAAATATGAAGGTTATATCTCAAGGGACATAGAAGTTATGAGCATTTTAACTTAACCGGACGCCAACGCCGACGCCGACGCAGACGCCGACGCCAAGGTGATGACAATAGCTCATAATTTTTTTTCAAAAAAGATGAGCTAAAAATTGTCTTTTTCATCATTTATCTAATACAAAAACATGTTATTTTAACACGAATATTTATTCCTTGCGTACCACAAAAATACCAGGTTTCCGGCTAACAGTAACAATGTAAAATACGAATGAGTTGTGCAATAACAAAGTGTTGAAAGGGATACAGAAGTTCAGTATAATTGGTTAAACAGTCATTAATGAACACATTTTATGGATTATCGTAATCACACATTAAAAAATAGTTCATTATAAATGAAGTTTCCGTAAATACACACCACAAAGAGTATAAATTCATTTGATATCTAATGTCAGTCGCGAAAATATGTGACATAATTACAAATTGATAAAATAGTTTACGTTTCACTTAAGATTATGTGTAATGTGGAGCTTACCTTACAATCATTTCTTACAAACTGAATACCATGTCCTGGATAAACAGTGGATGAACAAAAATAGCACTTTTCTAAGCGCATCGTGGTTGTTTACTTATTTCTAGTAGGGGACATAACTCAAAAGGAAGTACAATTGTGCGGATCCAGCTTCATTGCACCGGTAGTAACCGGTGATGAGTTATGGACTTGCTTTTTCATTCATTCATTTATTTCATATTTTAACAATTCGTAAAACATGGTACATAAAGCATATATTACACATAAAATAAGTTGTATCTGCTTATGGTATAAGACATAGCAAACGTATAATTTAAAATAGCATCACAATTGTTAAATCAAGCATACAGAGATACAGGTTTATAAAATTCAACAAATTATATAACTTATTATTAAAATTTGAGATAGTAAAATTATAATACTATTATTCACAGGCTAGCACTTCCTTATTCTGTGAAGAAATATATGTTTATGTGAAAATTATACGTTTATTATATTGAAAAAACGAGGGCAAATTCCGATAAATAAATGCACGAACTCGTGCAAATATGATCACAGAATTTTTAGAAATGAGCATACTGGTATGGGGTAATAAAATAAATAAATAAAGATTGGCACAGAATAGCATTATTTTTTCTAATTGTAAAATGAACAACAATTTATGTATTCAGACATAAAAATTGTTTTTGTGCCATATAAATGACCTTACTGTCACAGTTAAGTCACAGGTACGACTGTTCGCAGACGATTGCCTCCTGTACAGGCACATACGATCCATTCAATACCACTTAGCCCTTCAAGACGACCTGAAAGCATTTGAAACCTGGGCATCTTCATGGGGAATGCGTTTTAACACTAAGCAATGTTATATACTGAGTATAAACAAACGCTCATCACACTTCTATGAACTAGATAAACATGCACATCCTTCAACAGATCGAAGAGAATCAATACCTAGGCGTCACCATATCATCCAGGTTAAACTGGGACACTAACATCAACAAAATAGTAAATACAACTAACTGTACCCTAGGATTCAGACGAAGAAAACACAAACACTTCCCAATCACCTGCAGAAAAAAAACAGCTTACTTAGCGTTATTCAGATCGACACTTGAGTACAGCTCTGTGGTATGGGACCTTCATCTAGCCAAGCATATTGACAAGATCCAGCACATCCAGAGACAAGCGGCTAGATTCTTCACAGGGGATTACCGCTCACGGGACGAAGGCTGTGTTTCGTCCATGTTGAATACACAGGAACTTCAAAGCCTTCAGGACAGACGAAAGATAAACCGACTTACTTTACTGTACAAAGTAGGCGGGGGGAAGATGCAAGCCTTACCTTGTCATGACATATTAACACCAGCATGAATTAAACGAAACGTGAAACCTTAACCATTTAATGACTACCAAGCTACAAACATTATAGAAAACCAAGTAACAAATAATACAAAGTTTTTTAAAAACTTTCTCGTGTAAAACTGAGCAATTTAAAAACGTTTTTTTCCTCCAAGAACTGTATTAGGCTGGAACAAACTTAGTGACAGTGTTGTATGCGCGGCCTCCGACAACAGTTTCAGTACTGGGCTGCATAATCCACAGTTGGATTAATCTCTCTCCCGTTGCGACCTTTGCCCTACAAGGCCCTGCAATGTTTCGATTCAGATTCAGATAAACATAATCTTTGATACTGTTTTTGTTTTGTTTAGCACAGTTGAATATCAAATTTGTGAGTTTTTTGTGTGTAAAGCTATCATTTAGCAAAGCAGAACTGATAAGCGCTGTTGGTTGTCTTCTGTCATTTCCTAATACGCATCTAACTCATGGGCTCGATACATGCTTTGGATTTTTTTATTNAAACTTGAAATACACGAGCACGAAACTTTTGTATCTGATATGCACAAGTCAAGCATCTAATCGCATTACACAAACTAGTCCAAATAATAAGAAGTACTATAATATAAATGGACTGCATATTTATAGAAGTAAAAACAGACCATCGAATTTCAGCATCGCTCCGAGAGTCATTCTTCTTGTCAATGCAAGAACTATCTGGGGTCTTTCAGCATCGCCCCAGCCTGGGCTTTTAAAGAAGTGTGGGATATTTTCGGGGATATGATCCAAAATATCATGACAGTTCCATTCCAAAAACCCTCGTCAGATGGATGAAACTTCCTCTCTTCAGTCTTCCTTTTGTTGCTTTGCTCAATCTGTCTTTCGTCGGATAATTTGGCAGTAGTTTGAGTGTCTGGGTGACGACTTTGGTGTCCCTTCTGTCTTCCATGGGCTCAATGCCCGTGCTCGTTTCCAGATCTTGAATAGGGGTTGACCGTATGGCACCAGTGCTGATTCTGCACCTTGCTGACTCTGTCAAAGATTGACTTGGCTGCTGTGGCCCATGTCATCACTCCACACTAAATGGACTGGTCTGACGCTGCCCGCATACATCTTTTTGAGGATTGCTGGCCTGAATCTGCCCCCCCCCCCCCATGTGGTGCCGGTTAGTTTTTTCATGAGTGTTAACCGCAGATTAGCTATAACTCTGACTTTCTGTCTGCTGTGTCCCGGTGTGTCGCCTGTAGAAGGTCACGCCAAGGTACGTGGGGTGCTGTCGACTTGCAGCATCTGTCGTCGGAGCTTGAGGCTGACCTTAAGTTCTTTCGAGAAGATACTTAAGATTGGTCCACTTACGGTGGTCTTCCTGTAGTTGATAGTGATGAGCCACTTCTTTGTCCAGTCCTCAAGAACTGCCTTGCATCCAATAGTTTGCATTTGTGATGTGCTCCTCTGAGCACCAGAGTGCAAGACCGTTCGCATATATGGCATTTTGAGGGAAGTCCCTGACGATAAAGACTGGGAACACGGTGTGGTGGAATACTTCACCTTGCAGGACTCCGTCTTTCAGTGTCTTCTTTAGGCTGTACTGTCCACTTATATGGACTGTCGCTTTCCTGCTGTTCAAGTTCTGACAGCTCCATTGGAACATACAACCGACCATACCACTTTTCTGGACCTGCAACTTCAGTCCTTCCTTCCAGACCTTATCGAAGGCCTTCTCCGTGTCAGGGTGCTTTTCTTGTCTTGGAAGCCATCTTCAATCTTCTTCACGAAATAGGTCCCCTGGTCATCAGCCGAACGATTTTTCCTGTTCTTCTCCAGATGCTAAGTGAGCCTGGTGTTGATAAGCCGTTCCATGAGTTTACACACACAGCTGGTGAGAATGATGGGTCTGTAGCTGTCCTCCTTTGCTCGGTCATTGCCCTTCTTGTGGATCGGGACCATATTAGCTTCACGCCAGATTTTAGGAACATGACCCGTCTTTCAGCTGTTGTTGAAGCTTTTCATTAGCTGCGTTTTTGCCTTGTGCCTTAATGTAGAAGCATCTCGTTGTTGATTTGGTCTGGCCCGGTGAATGTTCTTTCATGCAAGACTTTCAATGCATCTGTTGGTTTGTGGTGGTTGAACCGCTTGTTTATGTGTAACTCTGGCTGCTCCTACTTGGAGGTTCTTCTTTCTTATTATACCTGGGCATTTCTTTCTTCAGGTACAGTGATGTTGCTGACTTTCTATCTATAAAAAGTTTGGCTGCTTCTCTTCCTGTCAGCACCTTTTGATCTTTTGAAACGGTAATTGACGCTGCCCTTTTGTCTTCACCGTCAATGGCTTAGGTATTTGCCCACTGCTTGTTTCCATCCCTATCTTAATTCAACTTTGTGGGGTTCTCTCTCCAACTCGATCTTGATGCATACAGAAAGGCTCTTCTGTACTTACCAGTGGTTGCATTTAGGGCAATGTTGTTGTCAACAGAAGAGGTCTCCTATAGTTCATGTATGTTGCTGACAACTTCATCCTCAAGCTCCTGAAGTTGTTCCGTCTAATAGATCATGTAGTTCTTGCATGATGCAAGTGGGAGTGTTTCTGAAGCAACTTTCAGAATGGCCTAATTGAAGTCCCTGGTGACTCGATTGATGTTAAGGTCGTCTGTCTTCAGGCCCTTTTTGAAGAGGTCTGAAAAGGCTTGCAAACACGTTCAAGTCTGATTTCGTGTAGTTCCACCTTGAGAAAGTTGTGTTGTTGTGTGGCTGTACTGCAGATTTATAGCCAGCTTCACTGGTATGTGGTCGCTGCCTCCCAACTGGCTCATTACCTCTCTTGGTGTCTTCTTGGAGAGATGATCAGTTGCAAAGGCGAGATCTGGAGTAGAGGTTGACAGTCACCTGCTTGAGAACAAGGTGGCTGGGTCTTCTGTTTCATTTAGCAGAACCATTTTGGAGTCATCCACTTCCTCTGCTCTTCTGTCCGTCTCTTCATAGCACCAACAGGTTGAGTTCAAGCAGTTCCTCGGTGGGTAGAATTTCTACATGCTGCAGTTAAAGTTCTTTCATCTTAGGAGCAGTACAGATTGTATATTGTAATCACAGACCTGTCCGATGTGATGTTGACTCCTTGGATTTCAGCTTGTTGGTTAGTATCGACTCTAATTTATTGTGCTGGGATGTTGTTCTTGATGAGCATCAGCACTCCTCCCTTATGTCTTCCTTCTCTGTCTAGCCTGATGTTTAAACCATGGTTTGGATTCATATGCATTTCTTGGATACATGCTGTTGTTAAGTGAAAGGAAGCTTTTTGTTGTATATTACCTTATGTTCAACATATGAAATAAATATTTGATCTCTTACCGCAAGCAACATTTTTTATTTATTTTTTGCTTTATTACAACAAATAAACAAAAATTCGTGAGAAAAGCTTCAACATCATACATATGTGTATTATGATGTCATCAAAATGTGTGCTAAGCATACATGAGCATGGTGGGTAAAATGTCCTTATCTGTGTGTAGTTGTAGTTTTGTTGATATCTTTTATGAATTTATGGGAAAAAAATGTTTGTATATATTCTACATGCGTTTCCATTTGTCAGGAAAAAGTAACTGCCACTGGTATTCTGATGTAATAAATGAACAATGTTTCAATTATGATTACATTTTCACTGATATTGAACGCAGTGAAAAAAATATAATCATATATTTTTCACGATACTGGTAATCATATTTTCTTACACCAACACAATTCAATATTCATCTGAAAAGAATTTAATAACTACCAAAATATAAATTGTATAAATTAATTTTAATGCAATAAATATTACAGATATCTTTAACAAATATTGAACATAAATATTTAAATCTATAACAAACAATGAATGTCTCTTTAAATAGAATATTTCTTCTAATAAATAACAAAGTTTGAGTCAACTAATCTTTGGATAACATATACTAAAAAACGTTTTATTAGTCATCAGCATATGATGTGATATCACACTTTTCTTCCCACACAACACAGAAACACAAACAAGTGAAACAAAACTTAAAGGCTTAAATATATATGGCATATACTCTCTATTTTGTAAGTACACATAAATGTATATTTCAAAGGGTGGTTCAAAATGTAAAACAAGAGTTGTGTTTGTCAGAAACACGATGCCCCCTACTGCGCTTTGAAGCCATACATTTGACCTTTGACCTTGACCTTTCACCACTCAAAATGTGCAGCTCCATGAGATACACATGCATGCCAAATATCAAGTTGCTATCTTCAATATTGCAAAAGTTATGAGCAAGGTTAAAGTTTTTGGACAGAATGACAGACAGACAGGTCTAAAACAATATACCCCCCCTTTTTTTAAAGGGTGCATAAAAATATATTTATCCAAACATTAGAAATTGTCTTTGTATTTTATGTTTTATTAGTGTTTCCATGAAATAGTTAACAATATGGTAAAATGTCCATTATCATTACATTAGTATTTGTACACTATTTAAATTTTATTTTATTTCAAATAGAAAAATCTTAGTTGTATCCCTTTCCCATAAAATTTGAAACATAAATTTAGCCTTTGAAATATTGTATTCATATGGATAAGATTTGTATGTAAAAATATGCAACTGCATTCTAAAAGGTAGCATTCTCAAATAGATTTATTTCCACAATTCTGTTATGATAAACAACACAAAATGCTCAACACTTTTATGTAACCAACAAGGACAGTAGAATCACACAGTCACATAGAAGAATACACATAAAGAAAAACATACACTGAGTAAATGCATTAACAAAATCAACTTTCTCAATCTTTTGTTCTGAAAAAAACACAACAGTGCATAGTCACCAATAAAATAACAATCATCTATGATTTGATTTTCCGTATAACATACAGTGTACACAAACATGTATAAAGTGATATAATTGCACATTATAATGATACACAATGTGTACTCATACATGTGTACATCTGATCTTTAGGTATATGATACACATATGCATTCTTCGCAAATAAATGATAATTTAAATAAAGAAAATATTTTCAAACAAACACTATAATAAATCATATATCTCATGCTAAACAAAACAATTAAAATATACAACAATACAAATTACCATATCACATCCTGGCTTGGTCACACTATATTACTTTAAGGTAAATCCTTTTGAAAAGAAATAATACATAAATCCTTTTTAAAAACTATACATATATGCAAAATGTATATACAGGGTACCAGAACAAATTAATAACCTCTAGTATTTATGTACAAAAGATTGCTTGTTATTTGAATGTACACCAAACAGACCTCGATAAGGTCTTAAATTCAATGTGATATACATTATGGGATTATTGGCACAAGTCAACAAGCTTTAGTAGTGATATTCATAAATTGGTCTAAGAGAAACTACTTCTTTACTATGCAGGCTATAATTAAGTAAATTGATATAAGCCCTGCTCTGGGAAAACTGGGCTAAATGCATGTTCCTCAAGTGTTGTCCCAGATAAGCCTGCGCAGTACACAGGCTGATCATGGACACAACATTCCACTTTTATTGTATTTTTCGTTTAAAGGAAGTCTCTTCTTGGCGAAAATCAAATTAAGGCAGAAAGTATTGTCACTGATTAGCCTGTGCAAACTGCACAGGCAAATCTGGGATGGCACTTTACACACATGCATTAAACCCCATTTTCACAGACTTAGGGTCATATTTAACTTAGCAAGACATACAATTGTATACCAGACATGCATGAATTTCCTTCTTTTATTAGCTAAAAAACCTAGTTACACCAAATTATTTTAAGTACATGGATTAGAAAATTAATGGAGGCTTATTCTATATACTAGGCAAAGGTAACTGGATTGTTTTCGCCAACAGTCTTTCTACGCTATCAGACATCTGATAGATATTTTTTTATTGTAAATAAACATCGTTTTTGTCACAACCATGCAGCTAAACTAAGTACATAGCATATCATAAAAAGTTTTTTCCTTCTCTTTAAATGTAATAGCATTAGGAAGTGCGACACAATGTCAGAGTATGTCAAAATTCAAATAAAAATGCATAATGTAGAGCCCTAATGGTCGGTATATGTAAAGGCATTCAAAATGGGAGAAAATCAAGATAAGTGTGTTTTTGTAGTTGTAGAAAAGTTTGGGAATTTTGTTACAGCATTTCCAATATATTTCCACCTGTTTTGCCACTAATCTGAAACAGGAATGATAGAAACAAAACTTACAATTATTCTAACATACATGTACACAAAGTAAAAATTATGCTTATCAACTAGGAAATAAATTACCAGTCAGTGTGTATTAAGTTACAAGAAAAGATTATGGTGCAAAAAATGTTTGGTATCCTGATTTACAAGCATTCAACAGATATACCTGGTGACAATAATACTGTTTTTAAACAAAACCATTTCATATGCATACAGTATTTAATTTTGATTAATGCTGAAAATAAGCTGTGTCATGCGAAAATTGGTCTTATGCCATTGCACAGTCTGGTCAGGAGCTACCCTGTCTGGTCAGGAGCTACCCTGTCTGGTCAGGAGCTACCCTGTCTGGTCAGGTGCTGTCCTGTCTGGTCAGGAGCTACCCTGTCTGGTCAGGAGCTGTCCTGTCCGGTCAGGAGCTGTCCTGTCTGGTCAGGAGCTGTCCTGTCTGGTCAGGAGCTCCCCTGTCTGGCCAGGAGCTATCCTGTCTGGTCAGGAGCTCGCCTGTCTGGTCAGGAGCTACCCTGTCTGGTCAGGAGCTACCCTGTCCGCAAATGAAACCGCAAAACCTTGCATGACTATAGAAGACACCGTAGCTTCTGAGCAGACTGTGCAATGGCATAAGACCAATTTTCGCATGACACAGATCAAAACATGTAACATAGACACTGATCAAGAAGCATCAAAATATCCACAGTTCCATCTGAGATATGTTCACAACTACCACTGGTACAGCAATAAAAATTGCAAAGCGAACAAAAAAAACCCCCCAAAAAATCATGTTTTAGTATCACAACATTTCTTTTAGTATTACAATATCTTTCTAAGAGAGAACTATTGCAAATTCACAAATTACACATATACATGGATTAAAAAGGAGGTAATTTGGTGGATCATAAATATGTAACCTTAAATACAAGTAAACAAAATCACCGCACAGATTTTCATACGAAGGATATACACATTTCTTTGGCTATATAAGTTTTTGATAAAGTGAACAACACTTCAGGAAAAAAACAAATCTGGTATAAGGAGAATCATTTTTCAAGAATAAATAACAAAAAAATTCTATATTTCTTGTTAGTGGTTAAAGCTCCAAAGTTTAAGTAATGCTGAAATATGATAAGCTTAAAACATTGACCACAAAAAACACACACAAGAAACATACAATAATAAACACTTCTCTTGTAGGCATAAACCAGTCCCAATGATTTTGTTAAAGCATAATAATAAGTTGCAAGAAAGGCAACTGGTTTGCATGTCGTTAGTAAATTAAAAGCGTGCTCTGGATATGATTCAATATGGAACATTTGTTTTATCAGAGGCTATTAAATGGACGCAAAATGTTATATAATAAACTTCAATTTCAACAAACTTTTAGGTTAACATTCATGTTCACCCCGTCAGGAAAATGCAGTCAGACAGTGGCACGTATGGACTATACATGTAATTACAACCTTCACAGAAAGGTTAGTTGACATTTAAAAGATTTTGTCAAAGTACGCGGCTTCCTTATGCACCTCACATACATGATATTAATATGTATTAATTTAACGAGACATCAAGTTTTAGTTTCAAACTTTTAGTTTACACAGAACAAAAATAAAGCACTCAAAACTTACCCAATATATTTAATATTCTATAATGAACAACAATGCAAATGAATAAATGCATACAATTTTTAAATGCATATTTTTAACACATGCTTAAAGATGGCAGAACCACCACCACATTCCACCATACTGAGCATATATATTAAGTAAAAATAAATTGTCATTTATATAAATGCAATATCTGTTACAATATTTCACACTTGCTTTTTAATTCAAGTATAACACATATAGAATTAAATAATTTATGTATAATATAATTATATTCAACCTTTATTTGCATCTACATGTACCGGTATATGTACATAACTTATTTGTGCTAGCATCTCTAAATTCTATGAACACATTTTGTTGTCAATATTTTACAATAACAATCCTTGTTTCTATGTCTTATCTGTTGCTTACTAACTTTTTCATATTTATATTTTATTTAAGATTCATTCCAAGACAAAACCTGTATTAGCATCATCAGTGGAGATATAAGGCATTTTATGATGAAATGTGTGTAACCCTTTGAGCGCTGGAACCGGATTTTGAAGGCCTTTGCAAACAGTTTGGATCCAGATGAGACGCCACAGAACGTGGCGTCTCATCAGGATCCAAACTGTTTGCTATTCTGATAGTATTCTTTGAAAAAAAATCAAAGAAAATGCTAATTTTAGAAATTTAGCAGACAACATTTTTTGCAGACGACAAATTTCCCAGCATGCAAAGGGGTAAACATATTGTTGTCCTAGCAATCTCAAACTAAGACACAAACAGTCTTTATACCCCATTCTGAAAACCATCGTTTATATACAGTTCAATTCAGAGATAAATGTAGTAGAACAAAATACAATCTATATATATCTTAATATATATTCTAACAATATAAATCTAAAATATACTATTTTTGTCATTTATACAGGTTTTGTCATGTAACAGTATTACAAAAACACAAATTAAATATGAACTGTATATATTTTTATCAAACAATTTTACCACAATATTAAACAAACATTCAATTCAATACATCCTTTAAGGCACCAACTAGTTACTGGAAAAAAACAATGGGAAAAACAAGTTTGTCTTGTAACAAAGAACCCTAAAATCCAAATAAAACTTTTGGATTTTAAAATTTTGACCTGCCATTCAACCGGAAGATTTTGTAAACCCTTTGAGGCCCTTACATCATTAACAAATCTGTTAAAAACTAATATTGGGTATTATGAGTGTGCTTCACTGGGTTGCTCCCCTTGGTTGGCACTCTCCTCTCCGGGAGTTGTCTCCTCCTCCCCCGTATCTCCCTCACCTGCCTCCTCCCCCTCCTCCTCCTGGAGAGAGATCTCCACACGCTTCATCTTGTTATCTCCCTTGTCGTTCTCATCCTCAGGATCTTTCCGCTTCACCGGTTTCTTCCAGGCGTTCCACACCCGGATTGACTGATCCCACGAGCAAGAGACATACTGGAATAGAAATAATATAGTTTTTTTTTTTGCCAGGCGGTCTAGCCCAGGATTTGACGTTTGTAAATATAAAATCCAATGTTGAGAAAACATTCCGCCAGTAGGCCCGTATGAATAAATGGAATTTTCACATTTGTTAAAAATACCGGTATCCTCAAAGCTTCATAAGGTAAGCTCAAAACTGAGTGTAACAAGAGCTCCCCGGAAGGAGACAAATGCCCCCCATAACAGGGCCTTGACACAGTGACCTTCACCTTTGACCTAGTGACCCCAATTTCAATAGGGTTCATCTACTGTCCAAGGCAAATGCTCATGGGAAGTATCAAGCCAACTGGTGAATCAGTTGACGAGTTATTGATCGGGAATGATTTCACACTAAGTGTAACAGTGACCTTGACCTTTGACCTAGTAACCCCAATTTCAATAGGGGCCATCTACTGTCTAACGCCAATGCACATGGGAAGTATCAAGCCAAACAGTTCCTCTGTTTACAAGTTATTGATCGGATACAATTTTCAATCTTAGTGTGACAGTGTCTTTGACCTTTGACTGAGTGACCCCATTTTTAAAAGAGGTCATCTACTGGCAAAGGCCAATGCACATTGGAAGCATCAAGCCAATTGATCAGTCCCTTCACAAGTTATATATCGGAAACGAATTGGTCTATCGACAGACAGACCGACCGACCGACCAAACTCCAGCAAAACAATATACTCCGTCTTCTTCAAAGGGGG
>VMBQ01008721.1:22491-33066 GCA_007657795.1 Dreissena rostriformis
CGAAGTTATTACGCTTTCTCCAGGGGCGTGCCTCAATACATTGAAATGACGTCATTTTGTTGACGAAATGACGTCATTTTGTTGACGAAATGACGTCATTTTGTTGACGAAATGACGTCATTTTGTTGACGAAATGACGTCATTTTGTTGACGAAATGACATCATTATTCCAGCAAAAATTTGTTATTTTCACCGGTGTTATTTCACTGCAGAAATGTCATATTTTATCATTAGGTATAAAGAAAAACTAGATTTTCATTGTTTTACCAATACATTTATTTTATTATTTAAATATTGGGTAACTGCAATCCCATCTGTATAAGCTACCTTCACACAAATTTCAATGCAAAACCCCCATCAAAAATCTAGTTAATGAGTGGAAACTTTTTTCTTGTTTTTTAAGTTATATTGACCTTCACATTGACTAACTCCGAATTAAATCGAAAGTTTAGTCTGCATTTCTGCTTGCTACAAACCAACATTCTGCACAAGACTTCAAAGCAAAGTCAATTTATTTAGTGGAAACATTTTTTCTATTTAAAGTGACATTGAGTTTGAACCAAATGCAATAGGTCTGCATATGCTCTACCTTCACACAAAATTACAGGAAAATACCTCCATCCAAACTAAAGTTTTTAAAAGAAAATTGTTTCTATATTTTAGTATCACTACCTTGATATGACTGGCCCCAACTGCAATCCAACACTACATCAGCATATGTGGCGTGTTCTGAGAAAACTTGGCAAAATGCTTGTGCGTAAATTGTCATCCCAGATTAGCCTGTGCAGTCCGCACAGGCTAAACAGGGACGACAATTTCCACTTTTATGGAATTTTTCGTTTAAATGATGTCTCTTCTTAGCGAAAATCTAGTTTAGGGGGAAAGTGTCATCCCGGATTAGCCTGTGCTGACTGCACAGGCTAATCTGGGATGACACTTTACACACAAGCATTTTGCCCAGTTTTCTCAGAACACAACACATATAAGCTACTTAAACCCAAATGTTCATAAAACTATCTCCATCCTAATTGACATTATTTAAAAAACAAACTTTTTATCTATATTTAATACCAGTGACCCTGACCCAATTGTCCCTAAAAACTTTTACAAACAAATCAAGAGATCTGTCCATATCAGTAAAAATACTGATCCCATTGTGACAGCCAGGTTAACCTACTTGACTTCACTGTAGTCCATGTCCATGATGACTCCATCGCACGCCAGCTCCATGTTGTCATGGTTACCAGGGGCCAGGCTCGTATTGCGGAACGTGTCATGCAACCTAAAGTGAATCAATTATCTTGAAATGTTTCTGTGTTGTGAAAGTAGCATTTTCATTTTAAAGGATCAATACCATAAAAGTTACCGGTTTTACCACACAGAGTTTAAAGTTCCCCTCAGCTAATGATGTATGTTCATTCATCAAATTTAATGAATGCTTAACACTCTTGACCATCATACATTTGCTGTTTAGAGTAACTGACACAGTTGCTCATAGTTAATTGTTTTGTTAAATTAACCATGCTTAAAGTTTGGAGACAACTTTCTCTTTCTACAGAGATGAATTATGCTACGAAGGCTAAATTCCTCATATCTAGTTATTACTTTGTCATGATTTGGACAGTGATTTAAAATCACAGATGATTATAAAAACTTTTGTCAATTAAAAAATACCCAAAACCGAAGTAATATCATTAATCAATAATTTTTTAAACAACTGGGCATTTGATTTATATTTCCTTCACTTCATTTCTACCGGTAAATTGAAATATTGCAAAAAGCATTTTAATTTCCATATGACTGACATTTGTATAAACAAATATGTTTCAATATTGCTTATTGCTGTGCAAACCAGAATTGTCACAGTGTTCACCTTTTAAATTGTAATGCTAACATAAATTACACATAAAAACATGAGCTGCCACCATAGGATGACATATGCCCCCTTTTTCCACATTTTTGTAAACCTAAATGCAAAGTGTTTTTCCACATTTTTCGAAACCTAAACGCAAAGTGTGACGGAATTTCAGACGGACAGACAGACGGACGGATGGACAGACGGACAGTGCAATTACTATATGCTCATAAAAATAACCATGGTTAATAACAGACTATTAAAAACACTTTTCCAAAAAATAATCAAAGTATGATTCTGTATGAGCCACACATTACAATACTAACCGGCCCTTCTCGAGGTCCCAGATGCAAATCCTTCTGTCCCATCCACCACTAAGCTGCAATGGATATGAAAACACTTTTTAACAGTGATCACAATGAGTACAAGACGGTACGCCCTGCACTGCTTAATTTTGAACCAGTCTAAAGTAATAGAAAAAGGAGAAATTCCATGATTTTTTTAATTTGTTCATTCATCAAATTCCACATAAACTGGATTTTTGCAAAGAAGAGACTTCCTGGAAACGAAAAATTCCATTAAAGCGCAAAGTGTCGTCCCTGATTAGCCTGTGCGGACTGCAAAGGCTAATCTGGGACGATACTTTACGCACATGCTTTTCCCGGAGTGCAGCTCAAATGTTCTCACCAGGTATGTGGAGTCCATGCTGTTTTCCTTCTCTATGACTACCAGACTCGTCACGCACGACTCATGCTCACAGAACACATATTTACACACGAACCCAGCGACACGATTGGTCACCGAGTCACTCTCCTGTAATATACAGAATAGACGAGTTTCACATTCCCATTTTTAGCGATTATCATGACAATATTATTTATTGATGAATCTCAAACAAGGCTCGCAATGTAAAGCTAGTCATTAATAATGGCTGTTTAGCTGTCATTATACTTTTATTGAATTTAAATATTTACTAATTTAATTGGTATTGTGGTGAATGTATAGCTTGGTGAATAGTATACACTTAAAAGGCCTGTTAAAGGGGACTATATAAACAAAAAGCTGATTAAAAGAGCCTCGTTCTGGGAAAACTGTGCTTAATGCATGCACATAAAGTGTCATCCCAGATTAGCCTGTGCAGTCTGCACTGGCTAACCAGGGATGACACTTTCCGCTTTTATAGAATTTTTCGTTTTTAGGAAGCTTTTTCTAAACAAAAATAATGTCAAGGGGGGAAAGTGTCGTCCCTGATAAGCCTGTGCAGACTGCACAGGCTAATCTGGGACGATACTTTTACAACATGCATTGTTTTCCCAGAATGCGGCTTTAAAGGTTCTCATCCACTCCTACTACTCACACTGTCCTTGGTGTTTTGTGGGAGCAGCCCTGAGTCTGGGTCCAAGAGGATGCTGTAACGGGTGACTAGAGACTCCATGTCCTGGGGCTTCATATCCTGCAGGACCGACACTGCCTGGTCATCAAAACCCCACACATCTGAAAACATATGAGCCCCGTCATTCAAAAATGGTCTTATGTCTTATGCCATATTTGGCCAGCGTAGATCCAGACCAGCCTGAACAATTGCAGTCTGGTCAGTCCCACAGTCTGGTCAGTCACACAGTCTGGTCAGTCACACAGTCTGGTCAGTCCCACACTCTGGTCATGTGCTACCCTAAGTTGCTAAAGTCACGCAAGGTTTCGTGGACTCTGAAATGATAGCTCCTTACACACTGCCCTAATGTGCAGGCTGGTCTTGAGCTATGCTGGCCACAAAAGGTCATTTTGGCAGTACACGAGACAAGTATGAAATTAACAACTGTAGAACTAGTGTCTTAAAAAACAAGTTAGTTCTCAGACAATACCATTAAGACTTCCTGAGGTCCATGAAAACGTTTCTGAATGCAGCGGCCCTCATGGCCGATGAAATATTCAGATCAAGTACAAGTCTGGTGTTGACTGGAACCTGAATTGGAGTTACAGCTAATAATGGATATGAGATTACCAGACCTTGTGGACAGGAATGTTATCAGGACTTTGAACTGATTCTATGTGGTTCAACTTGGTTTATACTCCCTGAATAGTGGGTCTTTCCAATATCTTGCATATTCCCATGAAAGTCTCTTGTTTTGTTTATTTGGAATTTTTGTAATTTTCAACTGTATTTTAGTTATATCATTGCGGGCAGTTATTCATATATTTTCTGGGTAAGCTGGGTCACCAGTACCAAGTGCACGTACTAATGCCAGTAACTGAAAACTGCCTTACTTTAATCAGTGGTACAGGGAGAATGTCTGTAGAAATAATTTAATGACCAATCCACAGATAGTTATGTGGAAAGGCCAAGAACCGAACCCAGGATCCTTGAATTTTTAGTCCAGCAAGTGAGCTTACTGTCTATTGACCAACTCAGAGCTTGATTGACATGTATATTCTGTTCAGTTGCTATAACTTTCTCCAGTTATCCCTTTACCATCAACATATTTACTTTGAAGCATTTGTTGTCCCTTACAGTCTAACCTGTCAATAAAGACCACTCAATGGATTTGGTCGTTGTGGTCTTTGTTCACAGGTGGTCTTTATTCGCAGGGTTGATTGAAACTTTGCAAAATATGCTAGTAGGCTTTTAACAGGTACCTTATCTTTGTATGTGCTCTATTGTTTAAATATTTGAATACTTATGCATGTATAATGAAATAAAGGATTGAAAACACAGTTTTGTTTTTATATTTATTATTTAAATTTCCTTATGTTTTTATTATGTTTAATAGGCATCGTAATTGTAATGAAACCGTAAATATCCTAAATGAGTTGATGAAAGCCCCAAACTTGTATTTGATATTTTCGGCAATTACAACATTAATCGCGAGTCACTAAAATACAAAGACAATTTTTTACACTTTCAACAAACTGTCAAATGCATAAAAGAAGCAGGCGGCTACCAATTAGCAATGCGTGTTAAATAAACAAACAACTGCTATCGAGTGCAATAAACTGTCACTTGCCAATATCTCCATAGCGGCCGACGAGTCCACTGGTAAGATGTGTATCACGTGACTACACATTATCATTGCGGCCATTTTGTTTTGTAAAAGTTGCGAAATCATTGATTTTAATGATTGAAGTGGTCGTTGTAAGCTATCAAAATGAACTTTTGGGAATGTAAAAGGGCGGTCTTTGGTCGTTGTTCGCAGGTGGGCTTTATTTGCAGGTTCAATATAATAGTGAAATCGTTCGGGAGGAAATCGATGTGGTCGTTATTGACAGTTGGTCACTATTAAAAGGTGGTCGTTGGTACAGGTTGGACTGTAGATTCAATTTAAAATTAAGACCGTTTCCCACTAGATTCAGGTATTAAAGGCTACATTTCCAACCCAAAGATACTGATGAGCAGCAAACAGCATAAAACCTGAACAGACTGCGAGTTACTCGCAGGGTGTTCTGGTTTTATGTTGGTTGCATATAGCCATTTTCACTTTGCTTCTGAGCGGGAAAGTGTTAACACCAGCAGACATACATATGTTTGTGTCCTCGGAGGCAGCTAGGATGATGTCGAGACTTTCCACAAACAGGCACTTGAGTATCGTTGTATGGGGATGGTTGTGGGTGGAGGCCTGAAATACAGGACACAAGTACTCTGACCTTGTAGTCTATGTAGAATTAAGAAATTTACTAGAGATTTTTGATTGATAGTGATAACACTTACAAGAAAAAAAAACAAACTAATACTTATGCGGAAACTCAGAACTACACTGAAACATGTGCGGTCAAAACTTGAAATAACAAGTGGGTTGGAAAAACAGACCAATGATTGGAGACTTAAGATGAAATCTTAAATTAAAAGATGAACATCGCGATTTAAATATGGAAACTCAGATTTAAAGATGTAAAATGGGACTTATACATGAAGACTTAATACATTCAGGTGAGGTTGACAATAATATGTCAAACTTGCAGATGGAAACTGAGATGTGACACTTAAAGATGGCTGTGAGACTTACAGGTGGAATGATGGGCTTGTTGAAGGCGTAGTGGCTCTGGATGTTCTTGTTGTTGGCCTTGTTGACCTCTTCATTGTTCTTCACCTGCAGGTTGTTCAACTTCTCGTTTAGCTCTTGTTCCAACATCAGCTCGCGCTTCTTACTGCCTGTCTTACGTTTCTTCTTGATTTTCGAGTCGCTGATCACAAACGTTTCCTTACTGAAAATTTGAAACAATGCGCATATGGAAAATTATTGAAGTATTGACTACATTTCAAGGTGAGTTGTGTAGAGAAATTCACTTTTGTCAAAAGAGTGCAAATAAACAAGAAATACTTTTCAAAACAGAGTTCAGATATTTTAAAATCAGTCAATGCATTATAATGGTTCATTAGTTTGTGTCTAATGGTGAAAATGTTCAATTCAATATTGAGAATGTGAAAAGTTAGATTAGACATTTGCACTGAATAAGCTACACATATTAAAAGCCCCAACTGTGCAAGGTACAAACTTTAATAAGCTCATCTCTTCAGTTTTTAATTTACAATGCAATGAAACAGAAATAACTGATATAAAATATACTCAAAATTCTTGTCTTTTCATGATCACACTCTTACAAGAGATGTTTGAGGATACCGTGATTAACTTTGCATTCTGCTTCGCAAATATGCATACTGTATGCCCTTACGTAATAACCACAAAGACATCAAAGAAGTATCAATTGAAAATCTGTTGTAGTTAAGGGATATAGGATTCTAAACAATAAAACAAATGTGTGAGTATTATAGCTCAACTTTTCAAAGAATAATCAAGCTCAGTATTCAAACCAAGATAATTGCTGATATATACCTGTACATAAAATGGTTGGATTGCATGCGTTCCCACTTAACAATCACCCCTTCATGATCGCCACTAAATATCAGTATAGGCACTTTACGAGCTGCAAAACAAATTATTCCATAAGAAGCGTAAATTAGTAAATCATGCATGGCAATAACACAATCCTTAAAGAAAAATAATATACCAGTATAGTCAATGCTGAAGAACCTTGTATGAAAACGCTAAGAAAAACATCTATTAAATAAACATCTTTAATTAACATGCTGCTGTTTGTTTGGGAATATCAGTTTTCAACAACAAATGGAAAAACATCAATTTACATTACCCCGTTTTCTTTTTGTTCAGTTCTATGATCTATTTCTATTCATACATTTTCTAATTGAGAAATTAAGTCCAAATTTGCATATCCAATTTAAAACTTGACAGGTTTTTCTTTTAAAATTACAATATCAACATCAACCTTTTGAGTGTGCATCAACAATTTTTCATTTTTGTTTGACACTATTGTCAGATAGTCTGTTAATCAGATTGAAACAAGGCAGTCAAAGACACAGCTTTATCCCCCAAAAAAAAATTGCCATGAAGTGATGACCTTGATTTTGAGCAATAGTGACTGACTCATGCCTTCTGCACATTCTTCTTATGGCCAAAACATGGTAGCCAAGTCTCATGAAAATCCTTCAAGTATAAGAGAAATGGACTGGACGCAAAAATAGAGACTCAAATGTTTGACCTTGAAGTATAACCTTAACCTTGACCAGATGTGACTGCCTCATGTCTTTTGTACAATTTCTCAATGACCTAACAGTGTACCCAAGTTTTATGAAAATCCTTTAATGGGTATGAGAGATAGGGACAAGGCACAACGATGGATGCTCAAAATGTTAACGTTGGAAGTATGACCTTGACCTTGAGTAGGCGGGACTGACTCCTGATCCTGCATATTGTCTCAATGACCTAATTGTTTTAACCAAGTTTCATTAAAATTCTTCAATGGGTATAAGACCCAACACGAAAATAGAGGCATAAACTTGTGACCTTGAAGTATAAACTTGACCTTTAGATTGCATGACTTACCAATGCCTTCTGCACGTTGTCTTAAAGACCTAAAGATTTAAGCAAAATTTCATTAAAAACTATCAAAGAGTATAGGAAGTATATGAAGCGAAAACGAACGTGTTACAGGCAGACAGACTGACAGAATGACGAAGGGCTTTCCTTTATCCTCTCTACCGCTTTGCGGCAGGGGATTCAATAAATAAAAACATTTATTTGTAAAAGAATTAACCACAACACCTACTATAACACAAACTTTCCAGCGGTACTTTACACTTGAGGGCTGTAACACAACCAGAAGGGTTGTACTTCCACACTATTAAGTGTCGTCTGCTTGTGGACGCTGGAAAAAAAGAACCATTTTATTAACCACATTGGTCTTGACCAATCCAACATAGTAATTTACTTAAGTTTTCATGACGAAAATGGAGGACATACTTATTATTAAATAGAATACTTATAAGTCAGTGCTGAATATAAAGACACAATTTTATTAACAAATACATTAAAAAATCTAAAAATTGCACATTGGCAATTAGATTAGTGTGTGCTTGGTTTTTCCACAATGTACTAATAAACCAATGTTCATCCCACATATTCCACTGTCAAAGTGATAATGGAACCAAATCTTATTCCATAAGATATCAATAAACATTAATTGGATGTTTTGGATCAGGTCTTTGTAAAAATAATATTTAAAACTTTTAATGCATGTCCAAAGAAAATGTTTGCATACCAACAACTTGGTTCAATTCAGGAAAGAATTTGAGGATCTGAAGTTGGTATTTCTCCTCTTCTTGTTGTTGAAATGTTCCAATAAAATCTGACACCTAAAACAGTTAATACAGTTGTTAAACAAAATATGTTTGTTAAATCAGAGCAATCTAGTTTTAATAGTATTGTAGAATGCAAATTGCGCAAATGGACAGAATGACTGAAATGTGAACCAATGCAAAAAGTTGTTTGAGTACACTTACATCATGCCAAAGTGATGAGACTTTTATGTAATAACTATTGTTCAAAATTTTAAAATGGGGATATTCATGTTCATATAGTTATACAGCAACACTCATGAAGATTTTATGGCAGAACGCCATGAAAATGGATTAAAATCAAACATCAGCCTTTTGTAAAGTATAAAACCCAATAGGGATAAGGACATGGTTGGAAGGCATTAAGTACTATACAGAACATACATTTTCCCCAGATAAAGGTAGCGCACCTGTAATGGGCACCTTTCCAAATATAATCTAATGTATTATTTTCTTAATCAGCATCATTTTACTGAACTGCATGCACATTTTTAGGTAGGCTTTCCGTGCTTTTTAAAAAAATATACAGATTTTATCAAAACCACCCCCACTCTCGGCTTTTGTACAGTTTATTTGCACCCCTGGGGTATATCAAAGTTCCATAATTCATCCAGATTTCCAAATATGGGCATGCAGTTCGTGTGTTCAGGTGCAGTAAAGGTGTTTAAAGTTTAAACAATATGAAATAAGTATTTTTGTACAGACATTTATTTTTTATAACTTGTTACCTATGGAAGAGCGCCATGAAATGTAAGTGGTTTCAGCCAAGTAGAATAGAAATTGGGTTGGTTAAAAACAAAGTTTCATAAAATTCAAAATAGTATCATTTAAGTTATATTTTAAACTTAGTTTTTAAAGATACACTATATACAGCAAAAATACCAAGAAATAGACAGATTGACCGTTTACTTTTTAAAATAAAAATAGAAATGAAACATGCACGATTCGTATTTTCAGCAGTAAATCACCCAATCTAGCCATAACGTTGTTTTAATTTAAACAAGAGTGCCAAACTGTCACAAGATACGCCCGTTCGAAGGTTTTGGACACCATGCTCAATGCTTGAAATGCACTAAGTGACCTCAAGACCTAGTTATTGACTTGGCATGACCCATATTTGAACTTGACCTAGATATCATTTAGATGTAACATCTGACTAAATTTGGTGAAGATCAGATGAAAACTACTTCAATTAGAGAGCGGACACCATGCTAAATGCTTTAAATGCACCATGTGACCTCGTTTTTGACCGGGCATGACCCATATTCGAACTTGACCTACATATCATCTAGACACAACTTGTAACCAAATTAGGTGAAGATCAGATGAAAACTACTTCAATTAGAGAGCGGACACCATGCTAAATGCTTGAAATGCACTAAGTAACCTCGTGACCTAGTTTTTGACCCGGCATGACCCATATTTAAACCTGACCTACATATCATATAGACACAACTTTTGACCAAATTTGGTGAAGATCGGGTGAAAACTACTTCATTTAGAGAGCGGACACCATGAAATCCTTGAAATGCACTAAGTGACCCCATGACCTAGTTTTTGACCCGGCATGACCCATATTCCAACTTGGCCTAGATATTGTCTAGACTCAACTTCTGAGCAAGTTTGGTGAAGATCGGATGAAAACTATTTGAATTAGAGTCCGGACAAAGTGGCGCCGTTGAAAATGCACTAATTGACCCTATGACCTAGTTTTTGACCCGGCATGACCCATATTCGAACTTGGCCTATATATCAACTAGATGCAACTGCTGACCAAGTTTGGTGAAGATCGGATGAATACAATTTGAAATAGAGTCCGGACAAAGTGGCCCCTTTGAAAATGCACTTATTGACCCTATGACCTAGTTTTTGACCCGGCATGACCCATATTCGAACTTGGCCTAGATATCAACTAGATGCAACTGCTGACCAAGTTTGGTGAAGATCGGATGAATACAATTTGAATTAGAGTCCGGACAAAGTGATGCCTTCCGCCCGCCGCCCGCCCGCCAAGGGGTTTCACATAATACGTCCC
>VMBQ01008722.1:0-37826 GCA_007657795.1 Dreissena rostriformis
TAACACATGTAAAAATCGTACAGTCCCGCTTTAAAGAAAAGCTAGTTTAGACGAAAAGTGTCGGACTACACAGGCTAATCTGAGGCGACACATAACGCACATGTATAAAGCCCCGTTTTCCCACAGCAAGGCTCACATACGTCCTTTTAATATGTTTCGTTGATGCGCATTCGTGTTGTTCTTTTGTCCTTAAGTGCATATAATTGATGTTGTGAAAATCACATTTTGAATAAAAATAATGCAGATCGGGTAATGCTAGCAGATGCTATTCTGCGTTTAAAACAAATGTATAAGCGAACTAATTTTTATAAATGAATGGATGATTTAACAGTATTGAGCCAATTATTTGGACCAACGGAGATTCGTAAGACTAGATTGTCGATGATACACGGCTATCGCGTTAACGACGAACGAGCACACGGACAGATGTTTACTTAATACTTAACTTCTCCGAACTTTAAATCATTGAGTTCGTACAATTATATTATTAAACAACACCGCAATTGTGCGGCGCTGGGACCATTGTGAGAAGAACAATAATTTGGACAGTTTCGAAGTTTAGACTTACACCGGGCATGTTTCCCAATTCATTCAACATTTACCCGGAATGTTCAGTTTAAAGAATATCAATCGATTTTGACAAAACGATATTTGTGAAAGCCATTAACGGACTTAAAAAATATTTTGATGTAAATAATGTGAAATTATAGTTTTTCTTATAATTTCAATTGTTTTGAACCTTCTGTTGATCTAAGTGATCTTTGGAACTGTCTCAATTTGGATTGTCTTCTATTTGTACAACACTTACTGGTAACAAGATCGCCTGTCTTTAATTTGCAGAGGCATAATGTAGATTGTGACGTAAGGCAGGCGGAATTTGTGCTGAACTGTGAAAAGGACGTTATATTTTTATATTATATTCGAAAAGACATTGTGCATTGATATTAAAATACCAATGAGTTGTTGTTGTTGTTGTTTGGAACATTGGGAGACCGCGGTTCCTGGCAAACAGCATAAAAGACTTAACAAGCGAGTGGTGTCGGCCACCTGACTAAATACGAATAGTGTCAAGAACCCAGCAAACTCGATCAGAAGAAACTGGGACTTACAACACGCTGAAGATCGTGTTAGTTCCAGACTGCTGAAAATGATTAAAGAAAACAAAGTTTCTACTCGCCGACTCGATATAGAAAACTTCGTGCAAATAGACACTGTATACACAAATGGATTTATATGTGCGATTCCAGACGACATCACTCCAATACCGCCAAGTATTCGGCTGACATGCCTCCGGATCTTCCCACTCCACAAGAGCCTCCTCTTTCGCAAATTATAGGCGTTAACCAATGCACGTGGTATGACCATTCATCAATTACACAAAATTTAACGCATAAGACTTGTGGCGTTCCGGTTACTGTTATAATCAATAGGTCCATGTTGGTCTTTGATGAAGCGACTGATATATTATGATGAAGCTACTGTATTATATAGTTATTTTTAATACTGATTATAAATTAAGGTTCTGTAGAATTACCTTGACAGCGTTGAAGAAATAAAACGAAGTTTAAAACTTACGCAGTCAGTAGGTATTCAGATATTTGCAGTTTTGTTAAAAATATGACGCAAACAATGTTCATTAAGTCCAGAATTAGTTATCTTGTTCGTCTTAATGAACACGCCCATATGATGACAAAGTTAAATTTCAATGAATCTGTGTGCTACACTTATGCGTTGATACTGATTAACTGTTGTTTGAAAAGTTATAATATCAATTACTACTTCCATGTAAACTAATATCATATCGTTGAATGCTCAAAATGCTAATCTGAAATATCATATTCAATTCAAGGCGACTTTTAGAGTTGGCTTTATCTCATACAAATATATTCGTTAAGTGCTTAAATACTTGTCGTACATTCTGCACTCACACCGCTGTTAACAACCGATTATCTGGGAGAGGATCCAGATAATGTTGCAAAAACTTGTAATCCAATCCCATGCATATTTGATGCAGTCGTGATTGCTTTGAATGTTTCAAGTATCTAAGCACAGGCTTATCAGGGACGGCACTTTCCGATTTTATCGTATTTTTCGTTTAAAGGAAGTCTTTTCTTCGCGAAATCCAGTTTAGGCCAAAACTGACGCACATGCATTAAGCCCCCTTTTCCCTGAGCGAGGTTCATTTTAAGCCCTTTTAGCATGATTCGCGTATACCAAATCATTTCGTTATTTGAGTCTTAAGTGTGTTTAAAATGGTGAAGTGACAAATCACGTTTTGAATAAAAAAAAAAGCATGTGGATCAGGCAATACTAACGGATGCTATACTGCGTTTAATACACATTTATAAGTTCAATATCTGTATATAAGTGTATCGATAATTTAATTGGCGTGGACCAATTATTTGGTAGAACGGATATTCCTATAGACAAGAGTGTCGAAAAGACGCGACAGCGCTAGGCCGCTTGATTTAGTGGGTTGATCGGAATCTAGACGAGATGTTATTGTTGGGGAGCGCGCTTAAGACAACCCATCGAAGTTGTAAATGAATTTTAATTATTATGGTTGTGTTTTAGCCCTTCAGGTTAATATTAGGCATATGTAATGTAAATCTTTACAAGCTTTAAATTCACTGTTAAATGCAGTTTTGATGTAAAACCCAAACTCATGTTTCATTTATTTGATTCGTGTGTGTCGCCCATTCTTAATTATTATTTTGAAATTTAGAGATATACAGAGTCAACGTAAATCTAACGAATTCATCTAAAGTTATGTGAGCGTGTTACAGGTGACACATGTACTTCCGGAATTGACGTCGAACTTGGTAGATTCCCATTATTTATTCAATGATACGTAAGAATATTGAAGCATTGGTGAAAGGTTGTACATGGTAATACCACAATTGTACATACACTTTACAAAGAAGCATTCAATGATTCTCAAAAGGGATATAAAACTGTGAATGAAACATACAGGCACTTTTGAAAGATTACGGCTTAATATTAAGGCCTCGCTCTGGGAAAACGGGGTGTAATGCATGTGTGTGAAGTGTTATCCCAGATAAGCCTGTGTAGCCCGCACATGCTTATTGGGGACGACACATTTTCCGCTTCAATGGAAATGTTCGTTTAAAGAAAGTCTCTTCTAGACGAAAATCCAGTCTAAGCGGAAAGTGTCGTCCCTGATAAGCCTGCGCGAACTGCACAGGCCAATCTAGGACATCACTTTACGCACATGTATTTAGTCCCGTTTTCACAGAGCGAGGCTCATATGTTTTCATATAACATAACTGTGTTTATGAACAATATTTTCTTTGTGAATTTAAACAATCCAGTAATTGATTGTTTCAAACCGGAATTGGTAAGGTCATTACAAAGTACTGTTCTATACACAACACAAATTATGGTATTTCGGAAAAGAGGCGGATTATTGCCCAANTTTTACTTAACTATTATTTCAACAAACAATTTGTACAAGAGCGTTCGCCATATTCTTATCACGTTTTGATTATTTAAAATCTAATCATGTTTGTGTTGACAATTTTAACTTACACACCCATAATAACACAGTAGGAAGGCTTGATTGTCTGTTGTCATTTTAGGTGGGATATAATCAATGAAGACCGCTTTACATGTTTTAATTAGTTTGTTTCACTGCTCGTGAATGCAGTTTATTCCATTGAAAGAAAAAAATGTGGTATGAATCTTCTATACAGTTATCCCCATATCACCGTTTGATTTTCAATGGACACACTGTCAGTATGCAGGCATCTTCTTAATGTTCAATTATGTGTCCTAGTACAGACTCCAAATATTGTTCATCCTTTACAATAGCCATTTACCGTATTGCATCAGTTAAGTTTATTTATTAATGCGAAAATAAAAATAGTAATGCATATAAATGAAATATACAATCCATCCATGAGGACTATCTACCAACTCGCTGCAAATAGTAGCATGTATATCCAGAAAGCTTCACGCATGTATGTGTTGATCCGGTATGAATCATTACTAAACGCATGATTGTTATTTAACGCATTTTAAAAGAACGGTTTTGTTTATTTAAATGTAATTAAATTACTCATTCTCGTCAAACCTTTGCTTGTAAGATTTCATAATAACCACAGGTATGAACTGACAGACATTCCTAGATCATTCAAGCAGTAAACACATACACGAAAAGAGGCTGATTAGATAAGCGAAATGGTCCATTAAGCATCAGGGGGGAACTAATCAGATAAACATAGTAATTGACGTAAACATCAACATCGGAAAGTAATAAACCGATATTCGAAGAGCATCATTTATAGAATAGTGTGTGCCAATCACCACAATAACCATCATTATCAGGTGAAGCAAAATTAGCCTCAGACAGAAACAATGATCACATAGAAGGGTTAACAATCTTGATTTGTCAGCCACAGACCTGTCTTTCAATCATATTTGACTTTGAATTGTTATCTTGGTCTGTAGCACATTGTCTGAGAACAATTCTCTGAAGTGATAAAACATCCAACCATGCAGTTATTTTTTGACAAGTTTAAAACAAACCCGAAATGAATATCAAATCACTCATTCTATCTCCCACGGATAACCAATTAATTGGCCCGTTTCAGAGGAGCGGTACGAGTGGTAAACCAAGTTTAGTTTATGCCGCCATCGTTATACTTTAAACAATACAAATTCAAATACAATGAATAGTTTTTCATTGAGCTGCATACTATTTACATCATCAGCAAAGAATAAATGTTAAACTAATGTCATACTCTTGTGTTTTGTGTATTTAAATGACTTTATCATGATTCGAACACAGTTTACAAAAAAACATAACTGTGGAGAAAGAGTTTAATAATGTGTGCGTCCTTGTAGTACAATTAAATTTCTATTATTTTGTTCACGGATTTTGTTTTGTAAACAACATTGATGAATATTCTACAAGCATTACAAGATAAGTATAAAAAGAATCGTTTCCTTTAAGTGTAAACCGTTATTATAAACACGTCTATTTGAAGATCATCGACTCTGTGTATACTTGTTAAAGTATATAAAACAGTTTAACGGTAGGCACCAACTTCATTCCATTATTTATATCAAACTTTCCAGTATAAGCATAGACGTACGAAAAACGCAATTACTTAAAATAGTTGACAGGTCTGTTTTCTCAACTGAAATTATTTGTTAACGAAGATTTTGACCGCACTTGACTGACAAAGTGTTCCATTAATGGATTAATTTTCTGGACACGCTAACATCCAAACATGATTATCCCAAGCTATAATTGTCGCTGATTTAAAGTTTATATTCCTATCTTGAAATAAGGTTTATTTTTATGATTACTGTTAACGTAATTAACATTTTGATTAAGGCGGTGTCGTTTATTTTTCTCCAATTCTAACGTACGGTGCACAATGTGCAACCGTTTATTCCAAACCTGATTCCTATTTCTCATTTGAACATAGCTGTCTTTGATAATCGCCTAAGAAATATTGATCTTTATAGACGTGCGAGATTATTTGGATTGCAAAAGCCATCACACGTGTGGGTTTTGGTACTCATGCATTGTAGTGAACTTTATATTGTATTAGAGGATACATTATCACAATGAGCTTTCCGTTGTGATAATAATAATAAAAACAAATTGCCATGTATATAATATACGCTATGTCTAGGGATACTTGAAAGAATGTAAACACATTTTTCACAATAGCATTTATTAAAGAAATACATTACATGAGATTACATGCCATTGAGTTTTAGTTAATACCAAATATGTAAATGACAAGAACTTAAATTGAACATTAATTTAATACCACACAAATGCATGTTATATACATAATACCATTTATTCATAACATATTCAGTTAAACTACATTCAGTTATAAACAACGTATTAAAATCCACAGTCAACCTTAAATTATTTAATGTATGCCAACATGATATCAGTTATAATGATTTTTTTTTTTTTTTTTTTTTTTTTGTGTAACGGAAAACATTATCGGTTTCTTAAAAATATATTCTTCACATGTTTCCGTACAGAATGAACCTGCTACGTTCATTCAGTGGCATTAGTGGCATCACTTGATTTGTTAAGAATTTATTGTGAAGTGGGGCCGTAAGCAGTGTCTGAAATTTTGTAGAGCAGCTTTATGTTGTCTCTTAGTTCAATATTTAATTATATTTACACGTTTATGGTTATTCTTCCCTTAAATAAAATATGTTTAGAGTGATTCAATTATAGGTATGCTGGTTTATATAACATGGGGGGATCTTATTGTAAACTATAATCCCTTCTTTCAAATTTCTATATTAAAACAAGAATATTATGTTGTCTTGTATAATATAAATAGGATATTATTAGACGCGCTTAGCAGATCAAGAATGTTTTAATACTGTCGGTGATGACGAAAATTGATACAATTATGATAATTCTGAAGATGGTTATAGTGTACGGAACGATACTGATGTTTGGAATAATGTTGTGGAATCATTGTAATACGGACACTGCTGTTTATCACGATTCGACAGAGAAACGAAGAACAAAGAGAAAACATTAAAACTAAAATCAAATTGAGTAGTAAAACCATTACCTCAAAACTGGCACTAAGAAATTCGTGAAAAATACTTGACACTATCCGAATTAAGCATCAACTGACTTAATATACAACGTTTTAATGATGTTATTAAGAAATTACATTAGCTTTATCATCCCTCAAATGTTTTGATTTTTTTCTTGAATCGTTTTTAATCCAGAATATATTTACATTTACTAACCATTATTTATTATGTGCAACATTTGTTTGATTAAATGACATCTTTAAGTGAACGCCATTAATTACAACAAATAATGCAAGTAAATAACTCTATACACGTATATCACGTTCACTGTAAAGCAGAATTATATGGTCTGTGTGGCCACATTTGAGTGATAGACGGGTTAACAAGTTTATGCCTGTCAATCTCCAGTTTCGGCCATAAATATTTACAAGTCACAGTCTAAAGTGCCCTTTAGTCAGAACAAACGTCGTTGTGAGACATAAAACGTCTTACGTAGATTTACATAGTTGAAAGGCGCCGAAGAAATGCCATTCAATGATTAATGTTTTTGGCAATCATGTGGAAACTTAAAATCCTTACTTTAATTATAAATAATTATGACTAAGTCTGTAAGTAAAAATGCACAGTTTACCTTCGTATTGGTTTGATAATGATGAGTATGTTGTTTTCAAATGTTATAGAAAAACTGCTCGACATAAAGAGAACGCTGAATACAATGTGTTTACGGTTGTTTAGGAGCTCTAAGTAGATATAAAATAAAATAAAATATACATCTAGTTAAATACATTTAAACAAGTGTGTGTTAAACGAATATATACCTAAACACGTTTGTTGACCTCAGTGTTTCTAATTTAGCGACATGTGAGAATACTGACCGATTATTGGATGTTTTTGCCATGTAATGTTAATAAGTTTCCAAGCATTTTGTCATGTATTCTAAGATTTGTTCCGTCATCATTTATAATAATGTATGTTTAAAAGGGAATGGAACAGAAAGGAAACGGTAGGTGTTTTTTGTTCATACATAAATGTTTCACGGCTGAAATAGGGATATTCGATGACAGAAAGTTTGCAAATCTGTATTTCACGTTCTTGTAACGTTTGCACAACACTAATACAGTAACAATACTGTACAATACACATTAGACATATAGAAAATATGTGTGGTAATTTCAGCCTTCTTACTTGACTCGACAAACTTAGGAGTAGTAGTTTAGTGGTAATCATTGAATTATGCATTGTCTTTTATATTTCCAAAATAAGTAAAATGTTTAAGAGTGTTCAGTATCACCTTTTCTGTAGCATACCATAAATACACGAAGAGAAAATTATATATTGTGTTATTCAACGTTTTTGGCGTAACTTTGACTATTTTACTTATTTTTTTTATTTTTCTATATATACCTTCATGTTTATGATAATTGTTTCAATAACTCATTAACCAGAGAAATCACAATGATAAAGTCATGAAGCATTAAGCATTTAGCAATTCTTTATAATAAACATTATTATAAAAAGAAACACTCGCAATTGCACTAAAGCCGGATTTATATAATAAGAAAGACCACAAACACATTACAATGATTGGCACATGATAACTCTTAACTTGTCAACAATATTAATCCTGTCTCTCCGAATATGTGACACATGCTATTAATGCTTGCAAGGTTACGCTACCGACATTTGAAACTTGCTCCAGATATCGGACAAATCATCTCAGTCAGACTGACGTATTTACATACATATATATATGAAACGTTATGTATGTAAATACGTCAGTCTGATTGAGAATATACTTTTCCGAACGACACTTCGATGTATTCGTTGGGTTTTGAAACAATTATTGGGTGTATATGAAAATATTGATGTGGCAATCTTGTAAACTATATAGTTAATTCTACATTCAAAACAAAAATTGATTTTTTTACGCCTGTTTCTTGTATAAGTTGTTCCTACATATCGCTATTGAAACTTGTTACATTAGACATAAATCACAAATGTTGTAGTAACAACACTCGCACGTGCCATTCGTTCGCATATAAAGTTCAAAATAAACGTTGAAAAATGGTAAGTGTTCCGTATTACTGAAAAACAAATTTAACACGCACAATGCACCCATTAATTATAAATCAATGGCGCGAACAATGATCACTCGGTAAACGCTAACTTGATTCAAGATATGAACATCAAAGCGTAATGCCGAGATTCAAGATAAGAACATCAAAGCGTAATGCCGACTAAAATGCATCAGTATGTGAAATTTATTATGATTCGAATATGCCTGATTTTAGTAGTCATTTTAGTAATCCATACATACAAGAACTCACAAATCAAGTGCTGCTTAACCGAACATTATTTGAAAGGTACATAAATCGACAAGCAGCTGACCTACAACTTTCGTGCATGTTTTGCAATATTTGCTAATTGTAAATTGTATACATCAAATAGAACATGTGCACGTAGCACATGTATTATCCCGCATTTAACTTGCGATCAAAATTACCTAAGCAATTATTTTATTCACTAAACGTGAAAATGTGTTAATTTACTTACGTTACACAAATAAACAAAGAGGTAGCGTGGCGCTAATGTAATACTGCATTAGATTGAATAAATATTTGCATTATGTTTCCAGTGTGTGTTAATGTGGTCGGCAAATCCCGGGGCCAAATACCGATTTGGTGGTGGTGATAATGATAATAATTGCGATGGTGATACTGGCGACGATGTTGATGATGATGATAATGACGATGCTGCTGCTACTACTGCAGCTGATGACGATGATAATGATTATGGTGATGATGCTGATTATGATTATGGTAACTATGTTGATGGCGACGACGACGACGTTCGTAATGATGATGATGATGATGATGATGATGATGATGATGATGATGATGATGATGATGATGATGATGATGTTGATGTTGATGATGGTGATGATGATAATAATGATGACGACGATGATGACGATGTGTCGCTTTCGGTGAGTTGACAACATTGATTTTACTCGTGGTCATAGAAAAGTACGCGATACGCGTTAAGTAATACTCGTTCAATTACAAACATTATGATTACTATTTGGTACATCAATTATACATGTCTTATGATAAAAGAAAAGAATGCGTACAACTGAACTTCGCTACACAGGTTGATGATTCAGCAAATCTCTACGTTTATATTGTGCATGGCATTAAAAAAATCGTTAATAAATGAGATTGGAAACATTTTTGTTTTACATTATTTCAAGTATCCCTTGACATACTGTATAGTATATACATGGTGTCGTTTAATACAATAAAAAGTTCACTATAGTACAGTGAAAACTGGAGATCGTCATGTTTGGATGTTAGCGTGCCCAGAAAATTAATGCATAAATAGAACACTTCATCACCCACGTGCAACCAAAACCTTCGTTAACAAATAATTTCAGTTGAGCAAAGAGAAAAGTCGCCTATTTTATGTAATTACTGTGTTCGTACGTCTATGATTATTCTCATTATGTAAATAAAAATAATGTAATGAAGTTGGTGGCTAACGTTAAACTGTTTTATAGACACAAGCAAGTATTCGCAGATTCGATGATCTTCAAATAGACGTGTTTATAATAACGGTTTATACTTTCATTTGTTAAAGAAAATGATTCAAAATATGTTTGATGGTGAAATACATATTGTTTATGGTGACAGAAAAGTAGGTTTCTGTGAAACCGTTATGAAAAGATAAGACAACAAACGAAACGCATCTTTTTTTCCATCAAAAGCATCTATCTACCAGTGGCAGTTACTAATAAGGGCATATGTACATGTTTGTAGAATATTCATCAATGTTGTTTACAAAACAAAAATCCATGAATAAAACAATAAAAATATAATTTTGCTACAAGGACGCACAAATTATAAAGCTCTTTCTCTACAGTTTTGTTTTGGAAAACTTTGTACAAATCATGATAACGTCAATTTAATAAACACTGAACAAGAGTGTGAAATACGTTTTACTGCAGCGAATTTATGTATTTGGTGTATTGCATTAAATAAAAAGAAAAAAGTTGCAATGCTATGAGGTTCAATTTTATTTACACTTATATGTATCATGAATATTGCTGGGCCAAGTGTGAGGTTGAGCGTTCTATAACCGGTTTGAACCCCAAGTGATTAGCATTGACCGTTCCAAGGCGGTGACCCCAGCTTTATTATACTATGTGTATATGTTGTTTCGTTTTGTGCCGTACTGTACCGTTTTGGCAATTGGTTCCTTGCCATAAATAAAGGACCACGAAGGTGTGTATGATATAAATGCAATACTGCTGCGGCTTCTGGAGTTTCACTTCTGTATATTGCTTGCGGTGAATTGCCCTACATTTCTTTCACTTATTGTCATAGAAAACTATTAGTTATGAGAAATATTTGATTAATTTAACAAATCGTTAAACATTTTGATCATACACCACTAGCAACATATGTCTTCTATATTTACAATTTAAGGCATTACTACTGGAAACCAATTCTTTCCTTTTATCAATCTCTACTTACAAATCATCTTGTGTTCGTTTCCTGTCCCACCAACAACCTTATACGTTGTAAGCGTTTTGATTAAGACTTCTTGTTGTTACCCTGATGAAAGGTGCAAAAACGGATATCTTCTAAAATATAAATAAAATATTCTATATATATGATATGAGCTGCAATCTCATTTTGTCATAATGAAACCATTGTCGTCCGATTTTTATTAAGCTCAGAATAAACTTTCAAACAAGACATTGACGTTAAAAATGTTCACTTGGTAAACGCTAGATTTATTTAATTTATGAACATCAAAGGCATAACCGATTTGAAGGCAACTGATTGCGAATATTACTATTCTACGACGAGGAAAATGACGAGTATGTCCATCACGAACAAAAGCGAGAACAATATTCACTAAAACCCGAATTTAACACTATAACCTTAACATTTCATTGAAGCTGACGCTAAGTTTTAGTTTTGCAAATTCCCTGAAATATCCCACCCCAATTTGATTATGTATGAACTGGTTTTTTAATTGTGTCAACTGTTGGCTTGAGTGTTTGTTCTCAGACAATGTGCTACAGATCAACATACGAGTTCAAATATGATTAAAAAAAACACAAGAAAAGTCAATATGCTTTTGATGCTGATGTTGCTACACCCGCTAATGATGGCTATTGTGATGATTGACCCAAACTATTCTATAAATGATGCTCTTGGTTTATTACTTTCCGATGTTTATGTTTGCGTCAATTACTATGTTTATCGGATGAGTACCTCCTGATGCTTAATAGACCATTAATATTATCAATTTACCCTCTGTTCGTGTAGGTGTTTACTGCTTGAATGATGGAGGGGTGTCTTGTCAGTTCATACCTGGAGTTATTATGGAATCTTACACGCAAAGGTTAACAAGAACGAGTACTTTAATACCTTCATTAAAATAATCAAAAACGTTGTTTTCAAATGCGTTAAATAACAATCTTGTGTCTAAATAATGATTCATACAGCATTACGACTTTCATGCTTGTAGCATTCTTGATTTACATGCTACTGCACGATTTGATAGATATCCTCATAGCTGGATTGTATATTTAATATTCATGCATTACTATTTGTTTTATTTTTGCACCAATAAATAAACAATACAATGAAAACAGCTTTTTAATTCTGTATTCAAGCATCAAATGTAAATAGTAGATATCAAGTTTTATGTTGAACGTCTGTTTGACTTGTCGATATTACATGACACAATTGTTGTTTACTACGCATTTGTTCGTAAACAGGCAATTACATTTTTACGTGTATGAGAACTAAGTTATCTTCAATTTCCGTTTAATTACGGCTTATTAACGTAGTTCCCATTTCCCATCTATGTGCATTATCGTTATCACGAAATAGCTAAAAAAAGTAACACTAATCTACTTAAATTGCACGCTAACGAGTGTTCAATACACAACATGCGTTTTTTTCAATTCCAAATGGCATGTTCAGTTTGACCAATTCAACGTAAATATATGTTATGCCAAACATAACGTGAAGTTTGCGCAACACTATCACGACCGTGCGTTAGGCCAGTGATATATATTATTGGTTCGATTGTAATCGACACATGTGGGAGTAGTTATTTAATGAGAAATATTACTCTCTTGTCACACTTTAATGAATAACAATAAGCAAAAGCATATGTATCAAATCGTTTTGAAAATATTCTTTTAATGATTAATTCAAATGAATTGGAGTAAATTTCCAGTTTAGGAAAATATCCAAAAGGGTAAGTGACTGTAGGGGTGAATATCATAAAAATGTTTCAAAACAACAATATTTTTGCAACTGCTGCTGAAAAATGACCGATGCTCGGAAGACGATGATACGATTAAGTTAAAAGAAAATACTGATAAGATATTGTACCGTATGTTAAATTCTACCCTTGAAATTATTACGCAAATAACTATAACTCGTATTAACTTGCTAAGTACCCCCTGGTGCTAAATATGCTATACAGATTATGCATTTTCAGTCAGTTTGTTTACCTTGGGTTAGATCATGTCGGATAATCGAACATAAACAGTTGGATTTTCACTCCTGGAAATTAAAATGGAATCTCGCATGAAATGTGACTAAGAATGTTCTTGAATCTATACCTTCTTAATATTCAAATGTTTCTCTATTGATTAGTTTGATAACATTATTTCCGAAATCATAATTTTAAAGCAGACTTTTATTACGACATATAGTTATTTCAATATGTAAATTGTATGTAGTGGAACCAACGTTAACTTATTTTTTCTCTTTGTATCACACTTTTGTCACATTCTATAGGAAATAAGAGATCAGCGATCTTTTAAGTCGGTGAATAAATAGATTATTTTATTATGCGTCGCATGGATACAAAAATGATAAGACTCATTATCGTTTTTGTTTTGTGTATGTTCAAAAGAAAAAAACTCTCAGAGCGCATTTATATTTTACCATAAAAACCTGATTTAAAATTGTAATTTGCATACCTTAGAGCCAAAAGTCAAATCATTTACATGACAAATGGTAGGTAAACTGGATATATTAGCTAAGGTTATTTGAAATGTTTTGTTGTTTCTTCTTTGATATGAGATATTGGTCATATTTCCAGTTTGCGCGTCGGGAGTTTTGCCCGGTATTACATTTTGATCGCAAATGGTGTGTGCGGAATAAGCTATCAATTGTGGTGTGCAGTTTAAGGAGAAATACGTTAGGATTACCAACGTCACGTTATTTGTTGACGATTCTCTAATTATTGTTTTAAGTTCTGTGCATTATTCTTAAGTTTAAGGGACACCAAACTGTTATATTTCTTAACAATATGTTTACGAAGTAAAAAAGATAAGTTTGAAAATCATTCAATAAAAACAAATTGACATTGTTAGCCTATTCGCGGTGTGCATGTTAACTGCTGTTGCATACAAATTACACTACAAGGGCTTCAACGTCATATCAAATTGTATCACTCATTTTATGTTATATGCACTGTCTTGAAATCGCGTTTTCAAGTTAGATCATGGATTTTCCCGACTCTAGATTTTTTTCCCGAATAACATTCCGCAATTAATTGGTATGACCATATTAAAGCTCGAATGTTGTTGTTGTTCATAAATCTTTGCAAATAGGATGCAAGCTGTTCCTGTAAGCTCTCTCACAGGATTTGCAATATATATCTTATCTTTTTGACATTTGGCTGAGAAGACTTTCGCGCGGATTCCAATATCGCCAACAGACGACATGGGGCCTCCATAAAAGAAAGAATTACTATCAGGCATAACGTTCGGTGATAAATGATGGATACAATATTCATTTTGAGTGTTGCTTGTAGCATCGTAATGTGTATTATTCCACATAGAAGAGGTCAGCACTCATTGATTTGCTTTCCTGGAATTACTTCAGCTTAAAACAGCGTGAAAGGAAAATGGGACTGGTGTATGTAATAATTATGACGCATCATAGACGAATTTGTATTAAACAATTTTATAAAAATGCTTCGAAACTTATTACCGTTGCTGTTAATTTCATTTTTTTTTATTTACATCGCTTATTCACCTCCATACATCAATACATTACAAATTGTAATATTTTGCCTTTGTTTGTATGTCATGCACTAAATTTTTGCGTACTCTACCTTGCCATTTCGAGACAACATGTTTGTTCCCAGGTTACATTGCATCATATCAGATTGCAGGGTTGATTAACTGTCATATTTTGTCATACTTTAGGAAAGTTACGTGTATGTGTGCAACGTTAAATGTAATACCGTATAACAGATGAAAACAAAATAAAAAATATGTATTAGGCATAACACGATTACTTTACAAATATAACTCGTTTGATTGTATGTAATGCACAGAAAAATTGTTCAAAATAAAAAAAACACCGTGTATTTTCGCGGGTTAATAATAAATTGTTATACGAAAAAATGTAAACGAAGGTCGGAATTAAGAAGTACCGCTACGTACACATGCATTATGTTTGTTTATAATTATAATTTAGATACCATTTCAATAAAGAGCTCGATTCTGAAAGTATCACGAGGAATCAAACTAAGAACTATAATCAAAATTACACATGTTTTGCGATGCACATATCTTTTATAATTGAATCTGTTGTTTTTTTTATATTTCATCTGAAAACAACAAAAACAATATGTCCATTTCAATTTGCCTGAAACATGATTGAAGTCTATTTCCATTTCACCTTCATGCCAAGAACAACTTTCCAATCGGTAAAAATGCAATTTTAAAATAGACCAAACGATCAGATAAAATCATTTCACGCACACACGCGACGCTATAAGCCACTTTTGTTGCATACACGAGGTAATTTAAGTGTGTTACTTGGATTTGCTCGATTTTTCTCACTTGCTATCAGTTGCTCCTACATAAGATAAAAAGTACAAAAGGAATGCAACTCTTCTGATATAACATGTGCATGTTTTTCGAGTAGTTTTAATTTTAAACATGTGAAAATTCGTCCGTTTTTGTGCGGCTGCACGTACAACAAATACTAGTATTGCCTCATATTAACAATTAATATGAACCAATAATATACATTTAAACTCTAATATAGATGTTAAATGTTCAAAACGAATAACGAGAGTCGAGAGTTCAATTTCTGTTTACTGTATGCGATAAACGATGTTGCCTCTGGGGTTGATTGGCATGTACTTTTCTGTTAAAACCATTCGTTTCTAGCGTTGTTAAACTTGGGAAATATTTAAAGCATTATTTAATTTATATAATAATTGTTGAGGAGAACAGCCTGTAGCGAATTGGATTACATTGTATGAACTTAAAGGTCTGAATTGCAAATTTCAGAAATCTGTTAACGCTTTTTCTCGGAATCGCAACGTCGAGTTATATGGCAATACTATTGGTTTTTATTCTGGAACAAAATTGGTTGGTTAAGCTCTGCGCGGATGTCTCATAACTTGTATTAATACAGGCTGATGTAGGACTAAACAGTTTCGAAATGTGTGGTTCAGTGTAAGGATACGAAAGCGCGTGAATTTTGACAAGAGGTTATATATTATGCGAATTTAATAGAATTGTGTCCATTTGAAATATACAATTGAATATTTTGCGAACTAAGACATTTGTTACACATGAAACGAACGGTGTCAGTATTTGGTTTCAATTGTTAAGACAGAAATTATATAACACAATTGAAAAAAGTATTATAAAAATGATATAATAACATGAATATGGAAGTGGTCATATAGCAATTAAAACAAGAGCTTAAAAGAAATATTGTGACAAGCACTGATGAAATAAAAATACGTAGTTTGAAGGTTTAAGATAATTATTTCATGGAAAACAAGAACGATGGGAAATTTTACAATCTTTGTTGAACAAAACAATACAAACAGTACAATCGCTATAGAAACCACCTCACACGAGATTATCATAGCGTGCACTTTGATATTTATATTAGTCGGAACGGTTGGCATAGGCGGGAATATGCTGGTCATGTTGTCAGTGATGTGTAACCGCAAAATGCGGAGCTCGATGACCAACCTCCTGATCATGAATCTCGCGTTCGCTGACCTGGTGATCATGGTGTTCGGGATACCGGAGATCGTGGTGTTCATGCGGAACACCGGCTGGTCCCTGGGGCTTGTCACGTGCAAGATCAATCGCTACGTCCTCGTGGCGGCGCTCTATGGTTCCATACTGACGTTGGTAGCTTTATCTGTTGAGAGGTGGGTGCTTTTTATGTATCATTCGGTTACATTCGTATCACACGTTTTGTCTGTTTTAAACCTCGTCCTTATACTTACTCAAAGCATACAAGGTACTGTACAGTTCAAAAACGTTTAATTAAATGATTGTGGTAAGTAACAGTCAATGCAATTTTAAGATGTGTTGTAAATATGAAAACACTTGTACTTATAATGTGTGGTGTTGGACAACTTGCTTTACACATTTTGTCGAACATCTCGATGTATGTTCTTTAAATATATTTTGTAATGATTGTCTATTGAGTTGGTGATTTACTTATTATTTTGATAAATATGCATTACAAGCGTGTTAATTTAATGACATTTTCTATGATTAATATGATTAATGTGTTTTATTTGAATAATTTAATCCTTAAAACATCAAAATGTTATGGGGAAACAAATCGCATCCATTTCACAGTATAGACTCTTTGCTTGAAATTGTGTTTTTGAATTATGTACAAGTTTATACCTTACAATATATTGAATAATTTTTAAATTAAATATAAATGTTTGCAACAAATTAAAAACACGTTTGTTACTGTAACAAATGTTAATATTATAAGTATGACAACGGTTTATAATATTAAACTACCGAAAAACGGTTTTCATAACGGAAATAAATTTAAACAAATTGAAGATCCGTTTTACAATATTTTTTTTGCTGGATATACCTTATAGATCCAATGTTTTCAAACAATAAGGTTTTATTTGTAAAATATTAATTTATATTTGTTTCATACAATATGTGAAATAAGCAGCATATTTCAAAGATTGACTAACGTAAAGCAACGATATTCATCATCTACATCTAGCGGAAATACCTTTCTCCGCGGAAGAAAAAAACTAAGCACACTATAAGTGTGCTTTTCTCATGACACAATTACGCATTTTAGTAATGGGTTTGTCTCTTTCCGACACTACAAAGAATAAATCAACCAATTATTCATCCGTAAATAGCTGACCACAAACTGAGTATTTCTAACATTCTGACAAAGATTTATAAAAATATTTCTTTCAGCGTTTATTACCGACCATTTTACGACACACGCATCTCTGAGGTTAATTGATATTAAGTAGAAAAGCACTAGAAACAATACATGTTACAGAACTCTAGTTCTTTGGACCTCCACACAAATCATGAAATTGGGCGTATCTTTAAAACTTTTTATTAAAAAATATTTATGAAAATAAACAGAATCAGTTCTGATGTACACAATATTAGAATAACACCTAAAATTATTTGCCTCAGCCCAACATCGTTTAAGTTATTGTAACTTTTAATTTATTTTGTTACAATCTCAATGATTTTAAATGGGTAATAAAACTTAATCCGTCCTTTTAATTTTATGACTTGCTACGCAGTTTCAAAGAACATTTTACTTCAGTAGATGTGGGATTGAGATAAAAGCTACGTTGTAAACAAGAATTACAGTATTGGTGTGCTCAGTTTTATTACCATCGATGCAATTAAAACACTAAATTGACGTTCTTCAGTAAACACATCGGATTTGCCAAACGTTCAAACAATACCAAGGTTTAAAAACATAACTTGATTGCGCATCTTATTCGATCTGCGCCTTATCGTTTGCAATATAGTTTCATTGAAATACTGTCGAATACGGAAAACAAATTCTTCTAGAATATGTTCACATTTTTCACATGACCGTTAATTTTAATTCGTGTCAATATAATAAAATGAAGATGTTAAATATCGCTATATATACTTGGTGTAGTGTGTAGCAGTAGACAAGCCCATACAAATGTTACATACTACACACCAAATGATATGTTTGAATTCTTTTTTTTTTCTTCAGATATATTGCAATCATTCATCCGATCAAGGCTCATATCTTCTGCAACAAGCGGAGACTGGTCGCTGTACTGGGTAGCATCTGGCCAGTTGCCATGGCCTCCGCCTTGCCTACGGCCCTCTTCAACACGATTGACAACAGCGGCCCGAACAACCACATATCTTTCTGCATGCTCCGATTTCCAGTCCACCACGACACACTTTTCCTCGTGTTCAAGTACACTGAATCGGTCTTGTTCTATTTCACACCCATGTGTTTGCAAATCATTCTGTATGTGTGCATATCGAAGCATTTGTTTATCGGCACCGACCGACTGTATCATCGCGTCCAAATTCGAGACCTCAATGGCGTATCAGTTGAGCGCTTGTCCGAGGCTCTACGCGCTAGACGTGGTGTAGTAAAAATGCTTGTCCTTAGTGTGTTTGTGTATTTTCTGAGTTATTCTCCCCACCAAGTGTTACTAGTATGGAATACAGTCTATCCGAAAACTTTTCATGAAAACTGGTCCTATCTGGTTTTCACCATGATTATCGCGTATGTAAATTCGGCAGTCAATCCTATCCTCTACAGTATCTTCAGTCAAAATTTTAGGATGTGCTATAAACAGTTCGTTTTGTGCGTTCTTGGACACCGGAAACCAGTCCGGACGATGCGCAATCAGCTACCATCACAACTGACACACGGATCACCGCGGCTTTGGAGGATAATGAGTACAACAGGGTCGACGAATGTGTAATCTAATTCAAACTAATTGAAGCTGTTTGGTACACTATTTTGATGTCGTAAATGTTGGGTTTGTCTTGAAAACACGTATATTGGCTAAGTCATTTTATTTATATTTATGATGCATAGATTGTCTAAAAATGCCATTTTTGTAAATAGTTTTGTCACACATATCGACAATGCATATGTTATGTTGACCGACCATTTTCAGTTGAATTTTAACATCTGTGCATAGACGCTTGTTGTATCTACATGCTTCATTCTTGTGCACATAACGCTATATTTTTCGACATTTTATTCACGTGTTCAGGCATTTTAAACCAGTTGATTGCTGCTGGTCTTAATCAAGGATAGTACAAGTTTGTTATTACTTTTTTGAACATGTTCATCAGCCCATTCATACTGTGTTCATGTTAACAGACAGTCTGTTTAATTCCTTGTTAAAAGAAAGTGCGTCTGTCATAAAAAAAATACTCGAAATAGCTCATCAGATAAATTGCAAACCAAAACATGAACACGACCGAAAAAGTTAATTCAATCAACTTACTATGTTTTAATGGTACAATAAATCGAATGTTGTATGTTTCAATTATATTCATAACGTCACGATAAGGTCAATACCGACACAATTGGTAGCATTTGTTACAGAAACAAAAATCTGCACATATTTGTCGGGCTAAGTGGGGATACAGAATACATGTCTTTCAAAAGTGATTGCATTTCCGACTGAACAGCGGAAAGGTGTTTGCAATTGTATATATCTTCTTATTTACTTGATTTTCGGGTTCTACTTGTTTTGAAAGGTTGTTTTAATCATGAATGTTTTTCTGTTTTGAATAAAAGCAATACGGTCATATTTACTCGTTTTTAGAACGTACCTAATGTTTGTAGTGACATCGTCAACAGCCTAGATACATATTATGAATAAATGATGTCGATTATTGTGATTATCATGATGAGTGACTCCAACTCAAGACGTTCTTCACTTTTTACTCACCTTATAAAAACATGATAACGTATGAAATACTTGAAATTAAAAGATAGTTTTTAAGTTTGTCAGGTTGTTAGTTAATGTGAGTTTTCTTCTTTAATATTACTCGTGGTCATTGATATTACTTGATAAGGTACAACATATTTGAATAATTCTTTTCTCAAAATATACAGATATCATTGTATGCAATTTTTGATATATGTTATATCCCGTACATCGACTATACATGCCTATATACAGACCGGACGTCGTTAAACAGGACAATGAATAAGCGAATCTATACATGTGTGTAATGTTTGTTTTTAAACATTTAAAAGCTTTTTTTTTAATTCCAAGGATTAGGTGAGTAAATTCTTCCTGACCTGTGAAGGTACCATATAAACATATTGTGTATTAAGATGCGAGTTGAATTTGAACTACCCACCATTTTCACACATTTAAAAAATGATAAGGAAAAAGTCGCAAAAAAAACATGAAAGGTGGCAACTTTGAATGTCTGAGGATTCTTAATTGTTCTGTATATTTTTCATAAACTTTGGTGTTGAATGCAGAGCACCATGGCAATACGAAATATGCATAGAAAGAACAAAACCTCACAATGTGGTTGTACAGTTTTAAAACCTGAACTATTGACAGCTATAGAGGTACATACATTCAATGAAACGGCACAGAGGCAATACATGCAAATTAATGACGGAACACTGCTCACACGCATCGTCGCATAATTCTGCATGTTAGTATTGAGAAGTCATGTACCGTTTCATAATGGTAATACAGTGCAATATTAATAATTTTCCATTAAATTCAATACATTGATTTATATAAGATTATAAACATTGATTCATAATTCACTATATTGTATAAAGTTCATTTAATTAGAATTGCTCGTGTTTTAGGCTTCGCTCCTGCTATTACCATAGGCGCCACGTTTGAAATCGTGGCCTTAATTGTGAACTTATTGGGGTGATTCTATCTAACCTTAACAGGTATTATCCGATCTTGAAGTCAACCTTATCAATCGTGTTATTCGTGGAAGATTCGTTAATGGTTCAAAACATTTCTAGGATTAACACGATCACATGACACTTTTTAATTGATAATCGTATCAAATCGTAGAGGATCGTATTGTACCGTAACAAAGCTCGACAAGTCTTTGATATTCTTACTTTCAAATCGTGGTGATCGCAGGCGATAATATGGAAAAAGGCCAAGGTCTGTTTCGATCGGTTTTGATCTCAATAACAAATGTATGTCAGTAAATAGTTATTTTGATTCAATGGTTGTATTGATATTAACGTCAAGTGAGTAACACATGAACCGTTATATGACTAAATGCCATGCCGCCAATACAAATAACAACGTAATAAACAGCGATAATAACCTATGTGATTTCCGACATGTTGGCTAATAAGTTAATAGCTCGCATTCTCCGAAACATGTCCTACCACCATTCTCGGAAATTAAAAAGATGTAATATGGAAATGGCTCTCCCTTAATTTGATAAAAATGACCATGCGTTCATAGAGTACCATGATAAATGGCTTGTGAGCATTATCTGTTCACTGCGGCACTTAACTAAATATTCAGTTGTGAAATGATTAAACTTGCAAAAGTCTTGCATTGAATAACAACCAACTCATGTTTAGGTCTAAATTCTAATAACAAACTGTGTATGTATATGTCCTTTCTTGATTGCGGCTGCCTTATATGAGGACCCGGAATGTATTCTAGCACTCCTACCGTATTAACGTATTAACTAAACACATGCAAGTTAAGACTATTGTTCGATTGAAATACAAATCCCAGCTATGTTGTACTCAAACAGATTGACTTTTACTGTGGTATGTGCTCTGTGTGGGGGTTGGGGGGGGGGTGATTCTCGGAACAAACTGTCCGGTACGGTATCACTTACCGAACTCACATGCGCCGGGGGCGGGGAATGAACCCATGTTCCCTATGTAAGAAGCGCGTTTAGTAACCACTGCGCTAACCGGAAGGCTGCGTAAAATTGAATTAGTGTAAACGTAATGACTATTTCTGCAGTTTGACCAGGAATACATACATAGCATTCAGTCTATCAGGCGTTCCACCATTGTCGCAGTTTTCTGTGAACGGGAATTCAAACATTAACCTTTCTCGACAATTTTATGACACGTTCTACTTGCTTTGGAAACACTATTTTTCCTTCATGCATATCACCATATGAAAAGCATTACGTCTTAAAAGGGTGCCAATGCATGTTGTTTGTTGATTAATTTATGTCTTAATCATGCGTAAAAGTAAAACTGTTTGGCGCTATTAGACTTAGTGATTATGGGAAGTAGGACCGTTTCCTTTTTGCAGTTCATTGAGAATAAATACAACATATTATATGATATTGCCGAACTGAGATCAATTTAACAAATTGGTTTCATTTCAGTGTTTAAGCCACATAATTGTGTTTAAGAAAAACGTTTGCTTCAGGGACAATTTACCAAACAATTAAACTTCAAAACTCTATCAACCTTGTTTGTATTTGGTGCAGTTGGTTTGGTGTCCACACTTATAAGATGTATTACTCCCCGAAATTTGAATGCGTTGACTAAACTCATTAAATGAGTACTTTCTTATGCTTATTTAACCATTTGGATTATATAATCATCATTTGTTTCTTTCTTTATTGATTACTGTTCGGATGTTGGCATTGAATTTTAAGTTATCATAGGTTGAAACAGCAGGTAATCGCTCGTACGAACGTCACCGACACTTACAGATTTCATATGTATTCTAAAACGGAACGCAATTTCAAAATGTAATAAAAAATAATTAACTTCAATCATTCATACAATAATATAAATCATAAAACATTGACAAGCATTAGTGTATGATATTATGCAGCCACTTACCTATTTATTAGAAAGTATTGATTCTTGCAAGATATATGACTTGCTATCTTTTATTTAGGCATCAATAGATTGATGAAGCACAGTATATGTACATACTATACATTAACACTATCAGATTGTATAGTGAAATGCATCCACTAAAATATTTATTAGAAGGTCTCTCTGCGTGTTACATATATGCCTTGTTATTTGTCATTTAGGCATCAATAATTGATTTAGTACAGTACCTTACAGGATGAGCGATGTCGGTAACCTTTAAACCGCTGTCTGAATGCTGTAATAGACACATCGTGCCACTTACAAACCAGATGGTGCGATAGGAATATGGCCGAATAAGTCCCATGCCACATACTTTTTTTTAAGGAAACATGGCCTTACAAACTGACCTATTGAATGCTTGCTATGAGTCTTTGATTTAGTAAATATCCCGAGGTCTATCAGAAGCTGGTTATTCCAAACGATTGAGTCCAATACACAATATGTCATATTAACACTATGCAGACATTTGAGCTTATACAATTATTTTTGGTTGACGGATTAACAAGTATTTTAAGGTAAACTTAACACTAACAGTTCGACCACACTGTTTACAGTCGCAACTCCACACAAACCGAGAGTAATTTATATAAGTGTCACTTCGACCTTGTTTTCCGATCCAAAACACATTCTATTTTGGTATCTGTATATTTCAAATAATGTGTACATGTGTACATGTTTACATAAACTATTTGCTCGAAATAAAGTTTAAACTAAGTATTATAATGTCTGCATACCGCCCATAAAATCGTCGACAGTTTTACATGCCGCAATTGGCTTTATGGACACCGCTGGATCACGTATGGCTGTCGCATAATATAGAATTTAATTCTTCGAAATTATCTTATCTCACATTCGCACCACTAAGACTGAATTATGTGTCATTGAGACATCCCATGTGACCTGCAAAGGAAAATGACAACTATTTCGGTGATGGAAACACAATAAATGAGTAATTAATATCTAGTGATCAGTGCCAGAAAACGAAATAGTATCTTATTGTATACATGTTTATGATCGATATTTTTGTTTAAAGCAACGGGACAATAGATACTACTATATTAGTTGTTGTAAGCATTTATTAAAATATGTCAGTATAAAGGAGGTGGCATGTGATGATTTCCGTGAGCTAATTATTCAACAAAAAAAATAATTGTAATGAATATCAATTTAGATAATATATTACAAATCAAACAGTTCCTCTTCTTCGACCGGATATGAATGATAAGGGTAGTTGTTGTGTATTTCCGATCTCCCTTTCTTTGAACCGGATGTTCAAATTGCACAAACAATAAACCTTCCGAAATCTTGGCATAATTTTCACGCATTATTCAATGATGAAGAAATTATTTTATAGACTATAACAATATCTGACATCTTTATTACACAATGCCACTAAGTATGACTCTAAATTGCTCACAATTTTAGGGAAGGCACAATTAATGGAAACATTATAAATCGATCGATAAAATATCTCTTCTTTTTTATATATTTCAAACTAAGATATGTAAGCTCTTCTGTTGGCGAAAACGTTTCACATATATACCAATAATTACTCATATATTTAACCTCACCAAACCTTCCATATGCACACTAACACGTGACATGTGTTTATTCTTTCACACTTTCGGAACCCGTACCAAATAAACACGATTGAAATATTACGATACAATGCATTCAATGTAACACGTTTGACAGTCTCTATATATACAGTGTTCCTCGAAATAGAGGAGTCGTAGTCACTTATTCAATGTCGATTGAGGGAAAAAAATATGCACGCTTGGGATTGCTAAATAATTTAAAAACGATATAATGTTCAATCCATTCCTATACCACTGTCAAATTTGATAACGGATGCTCATTTTAATGTCGCTTGAACAATTGATTCCAAAGTTTCATGTTGTTTGTATCAATTTGAATTGATTGAATTGATAATTAATTAATTGTAAAATGATTACATAAAATTACATGTTTGATATGATTTTTTTTAATGGATGTAAACTATTTTTTGTTTGATTATAAAATGTGTTGCACATTTTTTTCATATCTTGTTTAGTACGTTTTTGATCTATGTTAAGTGTGAGTGTGTTTACTATGGAAGACATGTTAAGTTAACATCATGCTTTACGTAGGTAAGCCATGTATTGTTGTTAACTGAGTACAAAGAATTCGAACTGTCCTTACTGCAATTAACTCATTATATTTATGTAATACTTGGGAATCTTAACACTGTAATATAGTTCACGTGCTTCAATATCATACCAAAACAATCTTCTATCTTGGAAAAAATGTTGACCTGTAATCCCATAAAGTGGAATTAAGATTAAATGGATACTAGATAGTGTTTACGTCAAACAACAGTGCTGTTATTCCACCATGCAACCGTAACAGTATGTACACGAGTGTTAAACCACATCCATTTAGTAGTTTCAACATCACATGCTAGCTGCGTTTTATTAAGAGTGATGCACAGATTAAAAATTGTTATTTATTCAACAACATTTTAAACAATTATCTATATAAGATGACATAAAGAATTATTTAATATTAAATGTTTTCAAATATGAATACCCATAGCGAATATATGGCGTTGCTTTGTTATTAATACGCAGTATAGACACGTATATAATGTATAACATAATTGCTTTCCCTTAATAAATGTTAGTGAACATATATGATCTTTTTAAGAATAGACAAAACATAAATAAACCTGAATCTGCCACCCTATCAACAGTCCCATACCAGCTTTGCAATAAACTGTCCCTTAGCTCGACATTGAGGTTAAGGTAAAACAAATATGTTTGTGTCGTGTTAAACCATTTAATCTTGAGATAGGGGATTTTTTTTTTATTATTTTGATTTTATCCAATTATCTGTAAAAATCCAAATGTTCAAACCATTGAGACATTATCTGAAACAGCGCTTTAACGTTGACTTCATTACAGCCAAATATGAATACAAATGAACACATTAAATTGCTGAAAAAAATCTTACACAATGAAGACGGATGTCAACTGTTGTAGGATGGGGGACATTTTGAATGTAAGTCGACTAACCTGAATCAAAGATACGTGTGCGCCTTTAAAGCATTGTAATTTTTTCTTCCGTTGTGTTGACCTCAGCTATATTGTGATATTAAAGCCCCGTCTTTACATTGCATACTTGATAAAGCTTCATAGTACAATTTTAATGTGTTTCTATTTTTGTTGTTTCTGCATTTGTTGATGTTTTTATTGACCTTTTTTATGCCTTCATTATAATTTGAATGGGTCTCTTGTTTGTTTAATATGGTTATTTATTCATTTTAAAGCTGACACGATGTTCAATATTATGTAGTAGATTCAAGTTTAACACCACTTTGTTCCGCTGGTCACATTGTAGTGTAGTTTAAAATGTGCATATAACATATGTCCTCAGTCGCAATGCAGTAATGTGTGTAGTATGTAATTCGGTAATAAATACTACCGACTTAATTCTTATTTAAAGGGACTTTTTCAAAGATTCGAAATGACCATTTACAAATTAAAAAAAGTAGTAAAGAACCCCGTACATCAGGGAGCAAATAAACACTAGCGACGTAGGCTCATCGTGAAAATACTTTTATGTTTATTAATCATCATAATAAATAGAAAAAATATAGCGTTAAAACGCGAAACATTCAGAGTGCTTCTTTGTTTCCGTTTATTAATGTGACAATACATAGGCTGCTTACATGAAACGTAAACTACGAAGAAACTTATGTAAACTTGGGTGGCTTAGTGGTTAAGGCTATAATTGTTTAATTCAAAAGTCAGTGGTTCGAAACCAGGGCTTGTATTCTGAATCATTCTAAGAATTAATGCTTATACATTTTATATAACTTCAATTTTTAGTTTAGATATTAATATTCTTAGTTTGAATCGTATAACTATATTTGAGCAATTTGGTAACAAAATAACTCCATGAAACAAACTATCTTTCTATTTAATGAATTGGATGCACATTTATTTAAAGACATAAGATATAATAAGGAGATATGCAAGTTATGACTTTTAACGTCAAACAGGCATTTTATTGTAAAATTATATAAATTTTCTTTGCGTATTGCACTATTTTCTATTGATTTAAGATTTTTCTTAGTTTTCCTGTAGGAATCATAAACAATCTTATAAATGAATTAAGAAGAACTTTAAAGTTAAGGATTGTCTTAGAATTTAGTTTTTAATTTTGACTTCCTTGGTTGAAAATATTCACAATCACCAATTGCTGAACCTATACTTCTATGTGACTACCAAAACTCTGTGTCAAGTTCTATGTTGTTTTTCTTATTCTTAAAATCCCCATATAAAAACAATGTATCTAAGATAAATAATTATCTAAGTAAAAAGTAAGAAAACTCTCAAACCATGTCTTATTTAATTGTATTTAAAGATAAAATATGTTTAGGTCTTATGCAAAAAAATTACAACATTATCTATAGTGTCTTCACAATATTAATTATAAAATATAAAGCGTACCACATTTTAGGACAATAATGATTTAATCATAGAATATTTCTAAATTCTTGTATATATGACATAAGAAAGGTTCCGAGTTTTTTTATTTTTTTTCTTTCTTTCTTGAATTCCATTATTGTTGTATACTGGGTCTCTTTAGTTTCGATTTGTTCCTTTATCACTTTATAGCATTTAAAGACGAACTTTACACATCTGCGAACAAGTCCCTTCAGTGTCTGTTGCATGGTAACAGCGATGCTAAGACTCAATTTATGTAAATTGGTGTGTTTATATCCTAGGCAAATCTCACAATCAATATTTTTATTTCACTATGAAAAATCGGATAGACCTATTTAAATGCAAAATGCATACCTTACCGCCAAACATTAAATCATATAACTGAATATTAATAGGTAAAATGTATCGATAAGCCCAATTCACCAGGCGTTATTGTTATTTCTGCTTTGATGTAAGCTATTAGCGGTATATGCATCTGAAGTTTTGTCCGGTATACATTTCCTTCGAGTCGGTACGGAAAAGGCTTCAAATATGGTGTGATAAGACTAAGATATTATTTGGGATTATCATAGTTGTGTCATGTGTTGACGAATCTCTCCATAGTGCTTGTCAAAGACGCCAATATATAATATTCCTTTCTAATGTGTGCAATTAGTTAAATACATAGGTTTTACAAGATTATTACTAAACGCACGATTTTCTTGTTAGCCATTGGTTTCCACTTAGATTTGTTCATCGGCTTGTAGAACGGTTTTGAAAACTGTTTTATCTGAATTCAACAACATGGACAACTCCAAATTGACCCATTCTTTTTTAATATAACATTTCGCTGTCTTGCATGTTCTTTTATTTGCTCATGGCTCACAAGATGTATGCCTTGTCCGACTACATATTATATTTTTCGAATATCATTTTTCAACGTATGCCGACTCGTGTGATTTTTCATAAATCTTTGCAATAATCTGCTAATCTGGCAATAGATGCAATCTGACAGGTTTGGCAATCTATCATTCTGTTAACGCTTGACTTAGACGATCGTTGGCGCGGATTCCAAAAAAAATCGCAAACACAAGACATTAATGGGGTCTCGATTAATGAAAAAAATAATGAGTTGGCGTTCACAATTTTGTTTGATAAATGAGGGATGCAAAATTCATATCTCAAAGCTTGTAACGTCATTACGGGAAATGTTCGTAAGATCCAGGTCAACAATTCTTGATTTGCTGGCGACAACATCTCAACTTAGAACGACGTGAAAGTAAAACGTGTGATGGCCTGCGCATTAGGCCTCATGCCAAAAGGTAGTACCCGATTTCTGATCATGTCTTTTCATGCTTCAATGCCATATCTTATCTTTATTCCGACGTCATGTCATACACTTGTGTTAAAAACTTACTTAGCCGTCCATGGTTTCTTTTTCGAATAAAACTGTTGTTTCAATGTCAGCCTTAAAGATTGTTCATGTATTATATTTTTCACTGTGCCAAATGTCAGAGATAACTTAATGCCATATTTTTCTGATGATAAGGAACGTGTTTCTATGAAACGTTCAAGTTACCGTTTTTTTTTAGTAAATTAGTAAAGAAGTAAATTATGTATTCATATAAAGGTCTCGATTTATATGCAGCACCGTATAACATTACTATAAATAATATATATTTCCACGAAAACATTTTCGCTGATTCGGGAAAATTATCAAATTCTACACTAACATATGTTTTTGTGATAGATGTAGTCTATAATTATATCATTAGAAACATTTTACAGTGCTTGATTGTATAGACCTGAGAAATAATAATAAAAAAAGTTGCTCCCAAAAATATGAAAGTATCAGGATATTGTTCTCCAGCCCTCCATAACATGAGGCTAGCTGAAGAAAAGATGTAAACAAAAGTTTGGCTGAAAATAACAACATTAAGGACTTTCTAAACACTTTTAAAGTTTTGAATAAAAACTGCATTGAATATATAGGCATATGCTGATAAAATCCATGTCCCGATGTTGCATAGTTTAATGTTGCCAAAACGCTAGTACTTAATCCGGCATTTTCCTGTGGAATTAGAAAATTTGAAATCTGAAATAATTCATGAAAAGCAATATTTTTGAATATAATGTTATAATAACTCATTATTTATTAATGACTTTTGCTTAAAGAAAATACTAAAAAGACTGAATATTTTGGTTTCCGATATTGCCGATATATAGTAGTAGAGGTGAGTAAGGGAAGAGACGGCCTTGTGCGGTCATGCATCGTTCCCATAGTACGTAAAGTAATTCTAAATAAAATCTTAAAAATGACATAATGTTTTACCAATCGAATTCTGGTATAAGCCCCAGCATCAAGTTCTAAATATACGCCTTACCAAATTTGGAGACTTCCGGGAACGCCACCACCATATTCGGAGACTGCCGGTTCACCATAGAGCGATATTAAACACATGCTTCGCGAACGAAACCTCAAAGAATGGCTAAGTTTTTTAGATGTGACATAACAATTAAGATCTACAAGCTTCCCTCCCAACTTATCAAGTATTGATTTATCATCATCATCATCGTCATCGTCATCGACATCGTCATCGTTATCGTCATCATCATCGTCGTCGTCGTCGTCGTCATCGTTAGCATCATCGTCGTCGTCAGCATCAGCAACAACATCATCAGCAGCATCAGCATCATCATTACGACCGTGGTCCTCTTCGTCGTCGTCGTCATCAACATAGTCACCATCATCATAATATAAATAAATTTATACATTTGATTAGTTTTCTTTTTAGGGTTATGACGACTGTAGCATGTATTATTACCTTAAAAGTCCAAAAAAGACACGGTGAATATAGTTTGTGACATATGTAAACTAGAATGGCTATGCGAGATTTGAATATAACAGGGGCATGCCACCTGTTCCAGAATATGTCAGTGATTCCTTTTATAAATTGCACCTCACGTTATATTGCACGATGTTTGATTCAATAGTTCTCCTCCAGCGTACTACACACATGAGTAAGAGGCTCAAGCAGTATTAATATCATACTTGTACATTAAACTATACATTGTGTTTTTCTATTCATACTTTGGTTGGTTATGAGTCGCAATAAATGGTCATGTTACTTTTAAGTTTCCAACTGTTAAAAAACATGTATCAATAATAGTTCTTGAATTCAATTGTGTTCACTAAGTTACTGTTTTGGTCACTTGTGAAATATTTACATGTTTTTATTTCAATTTGGAACACACGTTGATCCTATCCATAAGTATTGACAGAAAAATGTATACACATCAACAGTTATGTATGTAAATACGCCAGTCTGACTGAGGGGATTTGTCCTATGTCTAGAGCAAGTTCGAAATGTTGACAGCGTAACCTTTCAAGCGCAAAAATCTTGTGTCACAGAATTGGAGAGAAAGGATTAATTTGGTTAAACAGTTAAGAGTAATCATGTCACAATCATTGGAATATGTCGGTGGTCTTTCTTATTGTAAAATGCCGCCTATGATTCAATTGAGAATGTTTCTTTTTATGAAAATGCGTATTTGGAACAATTGCTAAACGAATTTATGCGTGTTTTGTTCTGGTCAAGGAGTCATTTTAACAATTATCATACAAGCCCAGTGTAATTATCCTTAGGGGTTTAACGTTATAATTTATTCTCTGATTATACTCCTTATATTAACGCGTTATGTGTACAACGTCATTTGAAGTTAAAACACATTTACTTTATCAGTTTAAATGTGTTGTCAAAAGACGTAAAAATGTATTTGACAGATTGTGTCCATAGTTTTGACAAAGGCGCAATGCCGAAACGATACTTATCTTACACATAAACCTATACATGGATAAATATAAACTTAAGTGAAAACAGTAAACGTTAGATCAAAAGCAGTGTATTGAACGACATAATATATAATTTTCTTGGTGGGTATTCGTGATATACTACAGAATAGGTGATACGTAAAATATTCGTAAATAGTGGACTTTAAAATTTACAAGACAATCCATGAGGTATATGATTTTAATATTGCCAATAAACTAATTAAGCTATAACATAAGAAAAAGAAATAATTCAAGAATTAAACATGGCACATTCAAGTAAATACGTTGAAACAAGTTTTGCCAAATATTGTGTATTTATATCAAGGAGAATCATATATTCAGATTGCCGTCAATCACACGTTTGCGGAACGGCTCCAAAATGAAATACCAAATTAGAATCATTTATCGTGGTACTCTGTGAATGCAGGGTCATTATAATCACATTAGCAGAGACTGAATTCCTGTCAACACTTGTACACTCTCTGAAATCCTTAGTTCGGGAATTAGCCGATTGGCTGGAAAATAGATATGCGTTTGACAATTAAGGTCGTTTGTCATACAGCTTTGCTGACCCATTATTGATTTGATTACCAAATATAACAAAAATACTTCAAACTTTGTTCAGTTATTACGATTGTTTAATTAAAACTATTCAAGCATTAACAATAGCAATTGTCCAAATGTATCATGTACACTCATCGAAAGCAATCTGAATGGACAATACCATGTAAATGAATTGTATTTGCTTAATTTTTATTAAAACTTGTGTTAAAGAACGCCAGTAGAGATGGATCCTAATATACTGAAACAACAACATTCGACACTTTTATTTGTTTTCCTTGCTTTACGAAATGACTGAAAAAATATAATCAAAAGAGCATGTTTTAGCATTTTAACAGGAAAGTAACACTGGTATTGGCGTGAACAATTATTATCAGTAGAACGTTCGTATTGTTTTGAACAGGTTTAATCCCCACAGTCGGCGACATTCCAAGCAATGGATATCTACACCAATTTTGCGTGTAAAGAAGCCACTAACGAAAAGTTTCAAAGCAATTTGATGAAAAGGATTCACTAAAATTGATAATATGTTACTTTTCATCTGTTGTATTCATAACATTGTAATCAGATTGCAATATTTCTTGTTAAATAAATTCTCGTACATTTGTCGATCCAAGTAAAAACACTTAAATGGCATTAAATATTTACTTTTAGCCTTATACACTACTGTATTTGTGTTTACTTAACTTTACTTAAGATATGGTATAACATTCATTTCAGTTGCACTTTTTAACAAAATCTTATCCGTACGAATACTTATGCACATAAATGGAAAATACGAACTTAGTATATTTTCCGTAGTTAAAAACGGGACATTTTCTAAGCATGTACAAACGTAAAATATATAATATTTCAGTAAATATCAATTTTGAAATGTGAAATATATCGATATAGTGACACACATTTTAGAAACACAAACATTGAACTTGATATACAGAGCATTTGTTATGCACTGCTGACATGCTTTCAGAAGGCCCAAAAGTTATTTCCATTTATGTGACCAACCATATTGTTTGGCGCTGCCCCTTAACAATTGTCATTATATTCTATGTTGACAATTCGACAATATATTCTACATTCGACCATATTTGCTTAATTAACCTCTACACACTGAAAAAGAACGATAAATACAGATTTGAAATATATCTGTGATCGAATATTCCTATTTTAGCAATGAAAAACTTATGTACGAAAAAAAATTTAAACACACAACGTTTCCCTTCTGTTCCAACCCCAATAATACATTATTATAAATGATGACCGTACAAATCTCAGAATACATGAAAAAATGCAGAGACATTATTAACATAAAATGGCACAAACATCTCAATTATCGTTAAATTTTCTCACATGTAGCTAAATTATAAACAAATCTGAGGTCAACCAACATTTAGCTATACATTAGCTTAACACACAATCGTTTAAATTTATTTAACTAGCTTTATATGTGTTTCTATTTTGAAATCTTAAACAACCGTAAACACATATTGTTCAGTGTCCTCTNTTACCAAATACAACAAAAATACTTCAAACTTTGTTCAGTTATTAAGATTGTTTAATTAAAACTATTCAAGCATTAACAATAGCAATTGTTCAAATGTTTCATGTACATTCATCGAAAGTAATCTGAATGGACAATACCATGTACGTGAATTGTATTTGCTTAATTTTTATTGAAACTTGTTGTTAAAGAACGCCAGTAGAGATGGATCTTAATATACTGAAATAACAACATTCAACACTTTTATTTGTTTTCCTTGCTTTACGAAATGACTGAAAAATATAATCAAAAGAGCATGTTTTAGCATTTTAACAGGAAAGTAACACTGGTATTGGCGTAAACATTAACTATACATGCAAGTAATAAACCGACTATTTCAATGTTAGACTAAAACCATGTGAATTTATTTTATGTCCAACATTATTTTTGAACTTCGTGTGTGTTCATAATGGTATCATGACAAATGTTTCATTGATTCATGGTTCTAATTTTGGAATTAATTAAAGTCTTCGTAAAAGCAACAATTATTATCAGTAGAACGTTCGTATTGTTTTGAACAGGTTTAATCCCCACAGTCGGCGACATTCTAAGCAATGGATATCTACACCAATTTTGCGTGTAAAGAAGCCACTAACGAAAAGTTTCAAAGCAATTTGATGTAAAGGATTCCCTAAAATTGATAATATGTTACTTTTCATCTGTTGTATTCATAACATTGTTATCAGATTGCAATATTTCTTGTTAAATAAATTTTCGTACATTTGTCGATCCAAGTAAAAACCCTTAAATGGCATCAAATATTTACTTTTTGCCTTATACACTACTGTATTTGTGTTATGAAAACTTTACTTAAGATATGGGATAACATTCATTTCAGTTGCACTTTTTAACAAAATCGGTACGAATACTAATGCACATAAATGGGAAATACGAACTTAGTATATTTTCCGTAGTAAAAAACGGGACATTTTCTAAGCATGTACAAACGTAAAATATATAACATTTTAGTAAATATCAATTTTGAAATGTGAAATATATCGATATAGTGACACACATTTTAGAAACACAAACATTGAACTTGATATACAGAGCATTTGTTATGTACTGTTGACATGCTTTCAGAAGGCCCAAAAGTTATTTCCATTTATGCGACCGACCATATTGTTTGGCGCTGCCCCTTTACAATTGTCATTTTATTCTATGTTGACAATTCGACAATATATTCTACATTCGACCATATTTGCTTAATTAACCTATACAAACTAAACAAGAATGGTAAATACAGATTTGAAATATATCTGTGATTGAATATCCCTATTTCAGCAATGAAAAACTTATGTACGAAAAAAATATTAACACACAACGTTTCCCTTCTGTTCCAACCCCAATAATACATTATTATAAATGATGACCGTACAAATCTTAGAATACATGAATAAATGCATAGACATTATTAACATTACATGGCACAAACATCTCAATTATCGTTAAGTTTTCTCACATGTATCTAAATTAGAAAACAAAACTGAGTTCAACAAACGTTTAGCTATACATTAGCTTAAAACACAATTGTTTCAATTTATTTAACTAGCTTTATATGTGTATACCTGTTTTGAAATCTTAAACAACCGTAAACACATATTGTTCAGTGTCCTCTTTATGTCAAGAAGTTTTAATTACATTTAAAAACTACATACTTGTCAGTATTAAGCCAATATGATAGTAAACTGTGCCTATCACTTACAGACTTAGTTATAATTAGTCATAATTACAGAAAGCATTTTATGTTTTACCTCATGATTGACATACCCTTTATCAATTAATATCATTTCTTCGACGCCTTTCAAAAATGTTAATCTGCATAAGACGCTATTTGTCACACAGCGGCGTTTATTCTGACTAAAGGGCACTTTAGATATTGACGTGTTCATANGCGTATAAACTTATGCAACTGAATATATCAAGTTGTGACATTATGAACATTTATATAACTTATTATTAGCTAGTATAACGAAAGCAAATTATACAATTTCTAGATTGAAGCTATATCAGCTAATGAACCTTTTGAATAGTGTTCGTTTGAACGGCACAAACAAGTATAATCTTACCTCGATAGATGAATGGAATAATAAAAAATATGTCAAAAATCAAAACATAATAAATTTCACATACCTTTGACTCAAAATAGGCATTACGCGTTTGATGTTTATATCTTCAATCACACGCTACTAATAGATACTTTTTGTTGTTTCTTTTAAATTAAACGTACACAACACAATAAGTTAAAAATCCGAACTTAATAGCATCAGATGATAATGTTGTTATCATAAAAAATGAGAACGCATGTCATTTGCGAGTGTTTTCACCGCATTATTTGTGCTATTAGTCGAATGCTATAGAAACGTAAAAAAGATATATATGAGCCGCGCTATAGGAAATCCGGACTTAACTCATATGCGTTTAGTATCGACCCATATTTGCCGGTACAGTGGACAAAGGCTAATTACGGACAACACTTTACGCATAGACTGGATTTTCGTGTGGAAAAGACTTCCTCTTAACAAAAATTGCCATAAAAGCCGATAGTTTCGTCTTAGATTAGCGTGTTCAGACCATTCAGGCTTATCTGGGACGATACTATGCATATGTGCATTAAGCCCGGTTTCCCCGGAGCGAGGCTCATATTTATCTTCGCGAAATCATTGAGGACATATAAGTAGTGCTTCACTTTTAAAATGAAATGTCAAGAACTCTAAAAAAAAGCGAAGATCGGTACCGTCAGAAGCAAAAACATGCATGCCCAATATTAAGTAAATAGACAAGTCTTAAGTCGTACACGAAAGAAACAAGATGAAAATACGACACACATTTATAAACAAATGTATTAAAATCAGACAGACTAGTCGACCTGTTCGACAAAATGTCGACCGCACTTGACTGATGACATATTATAAGAATTCGATTTTATAATAATTGAAAGGCATCTAAGATCAAATGTAATCTTCAGTTTCCTTTGCCGCGAAGCCTTCATTTAGCTTAGAAATTATATTTTAAATTGAGCTTTCGTTGTTGTAAAGGCTTAAGTTTACGTCATTAATCTTGTATTATTTTGTTCACATTTCTTCAATTTTGCGGAAAACTACTCAACCTAATTCCTAATCTGATTGCAATATCTCCCTTGATTATTAATGTACATGATCATCACGGGAGAAATATGGAACTGTATTGACGTGCGCGATAATCAGGACTTAAAATTCAATGATGTGTGTGGCGTTGTAACTCCAGCATTGCAAGAAGTCTAAACAAATCCAGTAAATATGCCAGAGCAACCTTAAACTTAAAGCGTAGATTACTTGAATGTATTATATACGAGGAAAAAATATTATACCATTTTAATATAAACAAAATCAACACAGACACACAAATAAAAGCACACGAGGCACGTGAAAATTAATATGTTAACATGACCTACACAATAAGTAAATATTAATTTGCTCAATGTCTAGTGTGTACACATTTATTTCATGGTGATTTCTAGTATTGTTTTATCATTTTATCATCTACGTACAGGCATACTCGATAATACCATATTTCACCATAACGACACGTATAGGTTTTGATAATTGAAAGAGTTTCTTTTTGACAAGTGATTATACAATAACATGATGTTATTTTCTATGATCACGAGAAATATAAAAGTCGATAGCATACTTATCATCTTTCCATTGTCATACTTGCAAGTAGTTTGTATAACCCTGAACAATCATCTACCAGAACCAATATAGTACTTTTGAGTAATTAAAATAAAGTCGGACAGAAAACAATCTCACCCAAATTGTTAAACAAATAAAATCAGCATGGTCCGTCAGATATTAAATGGAAACAAAGAAAAGCTTTATACATGTTGAATTGTTAAGCTAACTACAGCATCGTTCTGGAATGTTAATAAGTAGGCAGTGTTTTGATGATTGGATTTGATTTATTTAAGCGTTCAAAGAGTGAGAGAGGTGTATTTACCAATGATGGGGTTGTGGTACTTGATAAGACGTGATAATTACTTGATCGGGAATCGCAGGTTTAAGTCAACACTCTGGAAACAGAATGCAAATATTGATTTTCAGCGCTCCCACATTTTCATTAGCAGCACGTTATCTCTGTGAATAAGGTGCAATATGCCATATTTTAAATGAAGCCGATTATTATGAAATACT